>OY744516.1:232918083-233080583 GCA_963556195.1 Sepiola atlantica | reverse complement strand
AGCGGTAATTCTTGAGATGATAGCTACCTATTTCTAAACACAGCCCAACTTTTCTTTTTTAAGTATAAGTAAATGACAAGAGTACTCCGACTTTATCGGAAGTTCTTGTGCCAATGAAGAATGAATCAAAATACCTGCCAGTTAATTTAGCTACATTTTAAGAAGTATAACACATGATTAGAAGTAATACTCAATTAAAAAGGTGGGACCATTATTTTGTTTTATGTGAAATGTGTACTTCATTTTCTTCTGAATAATTGGATGATATAAAAGGCGCATTCTTTAAAATCATAACATTTGGAAAAAAGAGCACATGCACTTTCCATGACCGAATGTCAGCTTCATGTTTCACCGGCTTCATATAGAATTTCAGCAATATTGAATTATGGAAGATTTTACCAACAATTCTCACCAAACACATACATACATATATATATATATATATATATATATATATATATATATATATATATATAAGTGTGTGTGTGTGTATGTATGTGTATGCGTGTGCGTGTGTGCGTGTATGTGTGTGACAGATACAAAGAGAAAGAGAGAGAAAGAGAGGAAGACTATGATGATTAGTATGGCTTTAGATGACATCCCCGAAGGCATACTGAGAGCTGGTGAATATATTTATTGCATCTATGGGAAAACGAACGGAAGAATAAGCCTATTAGAGTGTACTGTAATATCGGAAATGAGAAAAAAACTTACCCCGGGGAACGAGGGTGGAGATCGAGGATTGGAAAAGATGAGAAGAAACGAAAACAAATGGTGTGTGAAGACAACGACATGACAGTCAAAAGGGGTAGGTGCAGCCATTCAATCTACGCGGTTAGCGATCAAAATGCGATGGTATTTTTTAGCGTGATAAACGAACTAACATCATCTTTTTTAATGAAACGTGACAGACATAAGAACATTATATGTCCAACTCTAGAATACAAACTAAAGACATTCCAATTAAAATTTAAACGTGAAAGAACCATTAATCTTCTATGACAACTTTCAGTGTATGCGACCAAACGATGAAAATAGTCAGATGCATCTACAATGAGATGCATCCATTCAATCCGTATACAAAGTGATTGACATCGTATTCTACATAGATTCGCGACAGATCTACCGACAAAAAAAAGCGGTCGCGCAAAGTCCTTCATAAGCATGAGAAGATACATCTTTACCAAATAGAAAGTCGTTTCATTAGTTGAGCAAGTACTTACAGCAAACTGATGAACCGCATAATGAAACCGTTTATCGCGGCATCTGTATGGATTTCCATGGAGGAAGTGATACAAATATAAATTCATGTAATTGTGTGCACGCAAGTTGTGGGAACCTCATTGGTGCAGTAAGTGGGCTCCAAGATCGTTGCGTAATCACATATCAATATATATATATATTTGTATTTATATATATATATAATATAAATATATATATATATATTCATATATATATATATATTTATATATATACATATATACATTAAGTTCAACGCTCTTATGACGTCAAGCCGACTCTTTTTTCTTCTCTCTCTCTCTCTCTCTCTCTCTCTCTCTCTCTATATATATATATATATATATATATTTATATATATATATATATTTATATATATACATATATACATTACGTTCAACGCTCTTATGACGTCAAGCCGACGAAATAAGTGTTAACATTATCACTGTTTATGTTGCTATCCAGCGGTGGCCGAGTTGTTCTAGATGTCGGAATTTGAGTTGTAAAATACTCGTAATCCGGGGTGTTGAATCACGAGACCAGTAGTGAATAGTTATATCTCTATGCTGATTAGTCCCGATTAAAAAAAACGAAATGTATACGTACATAGATAATGAACAAAAAACAAATATTTATTATTTTTAGCCCCTAGAAAAATCATCTAGATGGACACTATGAGTGTAGTATTAACACACCATGTCGTCGCTAGCTATAAATGCATCGGTCCTTTTATTAAGTTGAACGCTCTTATGACGTCGAGCTGCCGTACATAGATAATAAACAAAAACAAATATTTATTATATATATATATATATATATATATATATATATATATATATATATTACTAATTATGTCATGTATCCACATGAAATTTTATATGGAGATTTAATTTTTGAAGCATCAATTTTCAGTATTTACTTCAACAGTGCTCGATACGTAAGTAGAGCTAGGTAGTAAGTTATTAAAATATATTTAGTGCAATTAAGCTACATAGAGGCTTCAGCGTTTCATCCACGGGGGAAATCTTCAAGCATTTTAGCCTGAAGATTCCCCCGGAGATAAAACGCCGGAGCCTCTGTGTAGCTTAATTGCCATAAATATATTTTCACAACTTACTATGTATATATATATATATATATATATATATATATATATATATATATATATATATATATATTTATATATATACATGTAACTATATATTTTTATATATATACATGATATAACTTGGTAGAAGTTATAACAAAATAACCAGAGTGTAAGGTCTTTAAAAGAGGATCGTTTATTACAACGTATATCTTGTACAAAACAATAGCACTACCGGTAATCCAATAGGATTAATATAATACACTCAAACAGGGTCGGGTACACATACCACTGTTCGTAGTACATATATTCCACAGAGTAGTTCAATTATTAGTCACAATAATATATAATACATCTCTCGAAAATGGAACAAGACTGGGTGTTCATTCTGGTCTATAGAAGAATGAGGAACTGGCGAATGAACATATACATTTATATACTACTAGCAGGACCCGTGTCCCGGCGTTGCCCAGGGAAATATAACATCCTGATTTTAATTTATAAGTTAAATAAATAGATTCAGAAAATGAATCATTTCACTGGAAGTAATTAAAGTAATTAAAATAGGATTGATGTTTTACCTTCTGGTGCCAATATGTATAGACATTGTAGAGAGCCTATCCTTGAACATGGTACATAAAACTGCCCATGGCTAAAGCAAGGTGAAGTCAAGTTTAGACCAACCACTGCCAATGATTGTCCTTGGGACTTGTTAATTGTCATGGCAAAACACAATGTAACTGGGAACTGAAGCCTTTTAAATTCTATTGCAGAATCCGACGGAATAATGGGTATTCTGGGAAAGAATGTCAGTTTGCTCCTTGCCACACCAGTTAGTATTACAGCTTCTATCACATGAGGTTTCATGCGTTGGAATTTCATCAAGCAGTTGTGTATTGACGACATGTACCATGTCATTTTTAGTAGCTAGAATTGCTCTCTCCGTTAGCCATTCAGGATGGACAAGGTTTTCGGCTATATTTGGATGAACTTTGCTACTAAGTTCTGTGAGTGATGAAACAATTGAGCCAATACCTGGAGTAATAACAATCTTGCCATTATTGATTGTTGCAAGCTTGCCATCACCTATTTTTAGGAGTAGGGAGGCAAACTCACCAGCCATTGGGTCACTATTGAGATGTACACGCATGTTTGTAAATAACGTTACAGTCTTAATGTACTTCCACAAATATGACAATTTAATGCAAGCATTTAGCTCGTCAGCGGGACTTCCACGTGGAACAATAGGAAGCGTTTGTCGGAAGTCACCTGATAATAAAAGTGTTATGCCACCCATAACAACAGCACGTTTCTTGAGATCACGCAATGTTTTATCTAGAGCCTCGAACGCTTGTTTATGTGCCATTGTACATTCATCCCATATGCTCAAGGAACAATTCTGTAAAACTTTAGCTGGATCTGATCCTCTTTCTATTTGACAAATTGGATCAGCATCTTTTGTTAAGGATAATGCCAACTTAAATGTGGAGTGAGCTGTCCTACCATCAGGAAGAATAGTGGTTGCAATGCCCGATGATGCCACTGCCACAGCTAATTTTCTTTCTGACCTAACTTTAGCAAGAATTAACTTGGTAAGAAATGTCTTTCCTGTACCTCCGGGTAGATCGATTAGGTGAGGTAAGACCCAATTTTGTCAGTGTTTTACCATTCATCTTATAAGTCATAGCTTATATATGTACTAAAGCCATATTGAAGATGTCGTCTGAAAATGTTATATCAACTTCAGGCTGTTGATTGCGTTTCCTAAGAAGAAAATCTTCACTAAAAGCTTCTTTGTGTGCATCCCAAAGTCGTTTTGGATGAGACACTGCACATGATCGCAAACAAATGTCTCAAATTGTTTGCAGAATCAGATATAGATGTTTCCTGTAGTGTAGCATCCCAGTGGTTATCATCTTCAAGTAGTCCATGTGCACTACATGCATCCCTGAATGTAGTCATAACTTGACCATTGATCGTTTGTAGGCCAATAAAGCTCTGTGTACCTCTAACATGTTGTGGAAGTAGTCTCAAACAGAAGCAACTCTATCTGCCGCAGTACTTTCAGTAAAGTATATCCACTGTCTATTTTCTACATGAACTGATAGGTGAATAACTGGGGGATGATATACATGTATGTGAAAGTTAAGTATTCTCCAAATGGTTTCATTTGTTGATATGTAACGTCCCATTTCGTATCTCTTAACTTCATCATGAGCATTATTTTCAAGTGTGAAGGTATCTTGATGACTACCTTTATTTACATATTTACAAATGTATTTTATTGATTTCACGCTGTTGCAATATTCAATATTGATATGTGCATAAAAAATCTTACAAAGCAGTTTATTATGTGGTACAACGCATCGGTTGTCTACAGGAACTGTTATGTTGCCAGGTAGGGTAACTGTCGTCTCAAAACCTCCAGGTGAAGGAGATAGTCGTCGATATTGTTGGTAGCCATTTGTATCCGATTGAGTTTCACTCAAGAAGTGTCTGGGGTATCTCTTACTGCAGTGTCCATCTTTGAGACAGAGTGAACATCTGTTTATGTTTCCACATGTTCCATGAATCATATGGTGCCTACTGAATCCGGAATTTCCACACTGATAACTGAATCTATGTCAGAGGATCTCAATTTTTGTTGCACCTCCATTATGCTCCATCGCCATCTGAAATTGTTGGATATATACATTTTCTCTGTGAAGCATGCTTTGCAATGCAAGAACAATATCTAATTTAGTGTTTGAGAAAGAGTTATATCTAATCGGCCCATACATTTGCTCGCCAGAAGGTGAATCGTAATATAGAACGGGCAGCACTTTTCACAGGCACCATCGTCCGCCACCAGGCATTTTGCTCATGTGACTCAATCGCAGTCATTTAAAAATAGAGAATAGTCTTTATTATTATAAATAATCATATAATAAGCAATTCCCCCCTCCCATTACATGTTTGTTTTTATTTCGGTTTAGTTTTATTTGTTTTACTTTTCGAAATACTATAATTAACGTTGATGGATTTTCCGCACATTCCTGAGTCTTCTGTCGATTTAAATATATTGTACAATTCGGTGTTTTATGCCCCCCTCCCTCGAATACGATATTTTTCTTTTCGGTTTATTTATATTTTGTTACTTTTCAAAACAGATCCACCACATCAACCTATCAATCCCGCCACAGCCTGCTGGTAGGCATTTGACTCATGTCATTCAATCGCAGTCAATTAAAAAAATAGCGAATAGTCTTCCTTATTGAAAATAATCATATAATCGTCATTTTATTTCCCCCCGACCATCCGAATACAATTTGTAATGCTCATTTTACAATTGTCTTTTCAGCCAAAGAAAATGGAATTTCTATACAAAGATCTGTAGGCCTCTTTAATTAATCGCTGAGATTTCAATTCCCCCCCCCCCAACATTGGATTAAAAAAAATGTATCTAGTGTGTTTGTGTATGTTTTGGTAATTTTCTCAAAGTATTTAACGTTGAGAGAACTTTTCACAAGGAAGCGATTGTTAGTGTAATTTATTTATTAATAATTTATAAAAGTAATAATATTTATTTTTATTGTATGAAATAAACTGTATCAAAATAGTGAACAGTTAGTGTGAAAATAAAAACTTATCATTTAAATGAATAGCCATTAAAAGAATGGGAAAAATACGTGCGAAGGAAGAAGTAGATAATGTCATTTGGCTAATCTATAACTTTTTTTTCCGAACGTATTACGTTGGGTCAAATTCTGTAGAAGTAAAGTTTGTTGTTTTTCTTTTAGTAAGTACAACGTAATTGTTTTATCTTATTTTTTATAGTTGGAAGTTTAAAAGTAATAATATTTATTTGTATTGTATGAAATAAACTGTATCAAAATAGTGAACAGTTATTGTGAAAATAAAAACTTATCATTTAAATGAATAGCCATTAAAAGAATGGGAAAAATACGTGTGAAGGAAGTAGATGATGTCATTTGGCTAATCTATAACTTTTTTTTCCGAACGTATTACGTTGGGTCAAATTCTGTAGAAGTAAAGTTTGTTGTTTTTCTTTTAGTAAGTAAAAACGTAATTGTTTTATCTTATTTTTTATAGTTGGAAGTTTTCATGTTATAATGTAATCGCTGTCCTTTAAGTGTAATAATGAGAAAAACGTAAAGGAAAAATGTATCTTTTCGGTTTGTTTATGTTTTGTTTATTTTATCAAAGTATTTAACGGTTAGGAAAGTTTTCCCAAAGAAGCAATTGTTATTGTATTTTAGTTAGTAATAATTTATAAAAAGAATATTTGTTTTTTTGTTATTGTACGAATGAAAAGTTTCTCAAAATTATCAACAGTTATTTTTGGAAATGAACAGTTATCATTTAAATGAATAGACATTAAAAGAATGGGAAGAATCCGTGCGAAGCAAGAATTAGGGAATGTTATTCGGTTATTCTGTAACCGTGTTTTTTTTCTTAACGTAATCTGTTGGGGTTTTTTTTTCGTAAAGTATTACGGTGGGTCAAAATCGGTAGAAGTAAATTTATTTGTTTTGTTTTAGTATGGAAAACGTAATTTTTTTATATTATTTTTTTTAGATGAAATGTAATATATTTGTTATTATGTAGTATCTTGGCGGCTATTGAATTAAGTAGGAAGTCGATTTAATGTAGGAATTTTAGCCGTCATGTTTGTAGAATAAATGTTGCAGGTACTGTGTTCGTTAATGTCATTCGATTAATTCCGGAATGAATGTAAATGTGGAAATCATAGTTAGAAATAGGAAAAACGTAATCTGATATTCGCGGAATATCATGGGATTGTACGGGAGCGGTCATTATTTGTTTGCGTATTGCTTTATATTATGTAGTAAATTAATACCAGGCAAATAATAAATAAGGACGGACTGTTTTGTGAAAAGTAAACTGTGTTTATGAGTACCCGGTGTCGATGAGTGTAGTCACAGTACACAATTGTTAGGGGGAAAAGTCTTTGCTACCACCTATATGGAGTTGGGTTTTCAGAGAGACGTTGATGGTGGGCCAAATATAATATTTAGTGTTAGGTTGGAAATAATAATAACAACTTTACTAAAACACGCTCGAGTGAATAAGTGTAGTATAGCGGTGAGTTTAGTAGCCTGTGATGTATGTGGTTATTTTCCTATTCGACGCGAAGGTACAGGAGAAAAAACGTCTTTACTTTATATATTAGATTAGATTTCTGAAACTATTGTAGTTTTCTAATGCGTTTTGTTACACTTTGTGCACTACTTTCACGGCAAACACCAGTGAGATTAAGATCTAGATCTGTAATTGTCAATTGATTCTTGATCGATTGGAAATCAATTGAACATTTAAATGATCAGTCTTTAGAAAATTATCACTGAATGTCTTTTTATGTGGAAACACTGCAAAAAATAGCAGCAAGACTTCTAACGGTAAAGCACTGCATGCAGAATATGTCAGTAGGAACCGAACCAGATATTTTGATAGAGTGGTAATGAAGCATAGATTACCGAGTGTTATCCGGTAAACAAACACCAGACCAGTCAGTCTGCGACGTCACTGTAACTTAAGAAAGCAAGTCAATTCGAAAGTATGTTTATTACGCGTTTCGATACGACGATCGTTGTTTCTGATTATTTCATGTCACGGTGTCAGAAGATCAAAAGTACAAGAAGATAATGAGACGGTTCAGTAGGCGAGAATAGAAAGACGTGTGACGTGTGAAGTCGTGACCGGTTCGAGAGGAAAATACACTATTCTTACAACGACCGAACTGTCGAACATTTTACGGTCCTGTACCGGACTTTACACACCTTTCTAATTACTTTATTCGTGTATGAGTATTTTTTTAACCCAAACTCAAAGGAATAATCATCAGTTTTTATGCGTACGTAGCACTTGTCCAGTAATTGTTAGAATGGTAGAAAAGGATCGAAATTTACATTAGAATTTTAAACGAATTTTAAGTTAAAATGAAAAACATATAGTATGCATGGAAATAATGTTTGGGTTACAGCAATCACTCAAAGAAAGAGAAGCCGTAGAGAGATAGAGTAAAGTAGAATAAAGTGTTTCATATAAGAGGTGACGATGGTCAAGTAGGTATCGACACGGACTGAAGACCTGGGTGTTTCAAGTTCGAATCAAGTCGGTTCCACGGTACCACTTTCACTTAGGGATGTTCGCAATCTTCTCATGGTTCTTCCCGTAAGTACCCGATGTCTTTCCAGAAAGATGTGTAACTAAAAAAACATCGGGGAAACTGATGCCAACACTAGAATCATCTGATTCACACGAAAGAAGAAGAAGAAGGAGGTGTAGGAGAGAGCGTCACTTTTTTTTATTCCACTTACCCTTGATGTTAACTATTAAATGCTGAGCGTAAGCAAGTAACATTTTATAAGTCTTTCATATGACTCAATCGAGGATTGAGTCCTCTTCTCAGGAAATATTTGGGAACACTGTTGCTCTTATGCGAAATACGCCTGTTTACACACACACACACACACATATATATATATATATATATATATATATATATATATATATATATAAATATATATATATATAAGATATTGATATATGTTTGAATTATTTACACAGTGTATTTGGTCTCTCTGAAAAAGGGTTTGTCAAGACAACCTGACATGAAGATACTTCAGGTCACAAGTATTAGATTGGAAAGAAAATAATGTCGCATTTTTTTACTTCATCACCTTGCAGCCTCCTAAGTTGTACATAGTTATAGATTTGTTGGTGAATTGGTGTGTTAATATCTTACTTTGCCTCTCAGATATAGTACATAGTTGAAAAATATTAAGTTTAACTGTCTCAGCCGCCAAAAAATTAATATTGGTGAGAAACATCTGAGACATTGCATGATCTATGAATTCAAAAAGAGAAAACTCAGCTGCATTAGATACAAGGAATATTGGAAATTTCTATGGGATAAATGAGAAAATTAATTGATAAAGACGCCATTAAGACGCTGTGGAGGCCAAGCCAAAGTTAACCAGCAGGGAATTGGCTCTACAATTTAATACAACCCATACTACAATTATTTCATGCTTTCACGAGTTAGGAAAAGTTACAAAACTTAGACTTTGGGGTCCCCACGATTTGACCGAGACTCAACGAAATAAAAAAAAATGACTGTTTGCTCATCTTTGCTTTCCAGGAATCATCGAGAACGAGTTTTGGAAATAATTGTAACTGGAGATGAAAAATGAGTTATTTACAAGAATTCCCAACGCTAAAGACAATGGTTAGACCCAAACCAAAGTCCACAGCCTGTTCCACAACCAGAACTTCAGCCAAAGAAGTTTATGCTCTCTGTATGGTGGGACATGAGAGGACTGATTCATTATGAGTTACTAGAGCCTAATTACAAATTAAAAATATTGTTCGCAGCTGGATGATCTAAGAATTGCCCTATCAAAAAAACGACCAGCATTACTCAATATTAAAGGTGTAGTGCTTCAGCATGATAACGCGAGACCTCACACAGCAAAACCCACTCAGAAAAAGGTCAATTGTGAAGTTTTGCCTCATCCGCTTTATTCACCTGACATTGCTCCATCCGACTACAATCTGTTCTGGTCGTTGCAGCATAACTTAAACAATAATATTTATGAAAATGACGACCAACTTAAAAATGACCTAAATTTGTTTTTATCTAAAAAATCAGAAAAATGTTTTAAAGAAAGCATCATGTAAAACCACTTAGCTCGACTATTTGGATTTCTGTCTTAGAATCCGGTAACACCAAGAGATCACAAGAAAGATATACTACACATAGTAAACTGGTCAATTTGGGAGAGAAAATGTAACCTTCTTAACTTCTTTACAAATTAAACGTTTAAAGAATAAAGGAGAACTTTAGTAGGATATATTCGAATATCTATCTATCTGATATTTAGATTAGGGATTAGTCACAGGAAAGAACCCCTTGATTTCTGATAACCTCGACTAAAGTAAAACGAAACACAGACACGTATATGTATATGTATATGTATATATATATATATATATATATATATATATATATATATATATATATATATATATTCATATATAGTATAAAACGTTATACTATTAATATATATATATATATATATATATATATATATATATATATATATAGTATAATGATTTATTCATACAAAAATTATTGTTCATACATGTTTCAGCTGCGATCTATTTCGAGAACCAGCTTCTTCAAATCTTTCATTTTTTTCAATAGTCTGAAGATGCTTGTATGCATATATGTTACCAATAATGTTTGTATAAAAATACAATTACACCAACAAACAAGTCTACTTGTTATTTAGCACTTTTAATAAACACTCGAGTTTTGTTAGATTTACATCTAAGAAACAACAATAATACATGTACTATATATATATATATATATATATATATATATATATATATATATATATTTCCTTCATGATGTTTTTCGAATAAAATGTAGAGTATCTGTTTGTATTACATATGCTTTTCATTTCTTTCCAAAATTCTAACGAACTGTAGAAAGTTAAAGGATAAATTAAATAAAAAATTCCCAAAATTCAATTCGTTTTTCGTGCAACGTTAAATGACTATTACTAAAGTAAAACCTTCTTCGATTATAGTGCGTGAAAAGAACCTCCAACCGGCATCTTGCTCGAACTCTTATTTTTTGACATGTCGCAGATTGTCCAGTGGATATTAAAGTTTCACGGCCTCTTTTTCGTCGTATCTGTAATAATAATAGAAATTAAATGAGTAACATGATTTTGGGAGTCACGTTACTTGTTTCATCAATTTACAACAATATACATTGAGATAAGCTTACATTTGCCGAGCGATGCCATTTTAGAGTGATCGACCTCGGAAAAAGACATCTGGTTACTTTGACGTTGTATACCAAAAAAAAGAAGTATGGCCGTAGTTTATTTGACACAGACTTCCCAATATGATATATCCTGCAACGAAGTAATAACTTCAGTTGCTTCTATTCTACCAACAAATGTATCTACTCTAAGGATATGCTTACTTTCGTGGTGAAAACTTGTATTTGCTATTATTTTACACCTTAGTCATTAATGTTACTACAAAAAGAGTTACTATCTTTTTTAGCGTTTCCATCTCATTTACACAGTTTGTGTGCACGCTAGAATTATTTATGTACTTTTCCTCGGCAAAATAACACTCTTTATTATTATATATAATCCGAGAGTTTGTATATAGATAGATAAGTAAAGCAACATTATTTTTTAGTTCAGCAAGACGATTATGTCACGGCTTATGAATGTATAATTAAGTCAATCTCTAATAGTGGTCGCGATTGTGACCTAGCCACTACGGATACGTTTTGTACTAATATATATATATATATATATATATATATATATATATATATATATATATATATATATATATATTATTTTATGTATCCAGTTAATATTTTATAAAGCGATATCATTTTTTATGTATCAATTTTCAGTATTTACTTCAACGGTGCTTGATACGTTAGCAGTGCTAAATAGTAAGTTATGAAAATATATTTATGGCAATTAAGCTACACAGATGCTTCCGCGTTTCATCCCTAGAGGGAATAGTGGGGCTAAAATGCATTTTAGCCTGACGATTTCCGCCGGGGATGAAACGTAGAAGCCTCTGTGTAGCTTAATTGCCATAAATATATTTTCATAACTGACTATATATATATATATATATATATAGATATATATATATATATATATAGAGAGAGAGAGAGAGAGAGAGTGAGAGAGAGAGAGAAGGGGGTTGTGTAGCATCAGTGCAGTTCCAACGAGAGAAAAAAGTATATTTAAAGAATTGGGTTTACCAACGTTAGTAAAAAACTTTTTCAATAATTATTTATTATCTTATCATTTAAACATTTTAAGTTTTTTAAATATAATTTCATAACGCGTTTCGAGCATTTATCGTTTATCCATTATGCTCTCTTCAGATGTAAATTCCATTTGATAAAAGTGTTTCATTTGAGAAAACGTTTCATTTTTCTTTCATTTTAAAGTGTCTGTTCCATTTGACAGAAAAAAATGTTTGTTCCGTTTGAGAGAAAAAAATGCTATCTTGTTGAGATAAAAATATATTCAGTTTGGCCAGTGTTTGGTCATTTAAGTACATTTGTGTATTAGGTTTTATTGCTTTAATTGTTTTCGGTCGAATCTGTATGGTATGTGTGGGTGTGGTCATTCCCGGTCATTCATGACGGTGTCCCTGCTGGGTTCACACATGAATGTGGATGTGTGGGTGGTTGGGGGTGAGGATGTTTGCTTGGGTTTGGAGAGAGAGATGAGTAGAAAAGAGGATAGGTGAGTAGATAGATAGGTAGGGGGAGAAAAAGTAAGAGAGGGGGGAAGGAAGATTGAGGGTAGATAGAAATATAAATAGAATTATAGAAAGATATATATACATATATATAAAGATAGATAGATAGATAGATACACACATTCATATTATTTTCTGCATGTGTGTATGAATACACTCACATGGGGTATGTATTCGTTCCATATGTGAGGGTGTGCAAATGCACACGTGTCCGAGTGCAGATGGGTTTCTGTTCATACATGTATCCGTACTTGTTTTTATATGTCTGTGGTGTGATTTGTCTTATGATTTATTTAATGGTGGGTTGAATTTGTATATGAAGATTTTTTCTTGTGTTAGGAGGTATGAATAGTGCTGAGTTTGGAAAATGGGCATTATCTGGAATTTTCCACTGCTGATGATATGAAGATAACCGAACAGATACAACAGTACACCTCTACTCGAACAAAAAAGGAGAAGGTAATCCTGAAAGATGTAATCATGTGGAACAATCATACTATATTCCTCCCTCTCTACCGAAACAGGAAGGATATGTCTGGGAAGAATGTATTATAACGAATCAAAATATAATACACTAGCCTTAAAAGAGTAGATAAATCCTGGCAGGATTTAACTCCCCTCTCTAAAAAATATCGGTAATGCCTGGGATGATAGCATCATTATCAATTAACATGTACTACACTACTCCCCAATTGAGTTGGTAATGCTTGGTGGGATAGTATCATGACCACATATACTACACTAGCCCTCTACAATAGAAGAGGTCATACCTAGGAGAATAAAAGAAGTTTATGTCAGCAGAAAAGATACCAGACTACTAAGATCCCGCTCAATTAAAAAGAGAATATAACAGATACTAGATTACTCCGCTTCCCCCTAAATGTAATAGTCAGGAGAGTTTCTCCCCACCCCTTACAGAAAGAGGAGGTAACTATTGGGAGGAGGTCTTATGACAACCGAACGAATGCTACACCACCAAACATCATACAATATAATACAATAGTTAATAAATTAGTTTTTTCTCACATTCATTTAAAATGTCGAGTTATAAAAACACTTAGTTCATCGTCCCTTTGCCTATTGGCTAATATCAAATTGTAGTATCTGTTTTCAGCATACCGGCTACATCAGACCTCTACTATTCACGAAACTCTGACGTATATACAAGAAATATGACAATGCAAATTACGAATGTTTATTACAGAATATTAATTAATAAGTACGTGCTTAAAATAAATATGCAAATGAGGAATAGCTTAAACTGTTTGTGTGTGTTTACTTAGATTTAGGAACTGCCGTGTACTGCGATGCACGTGGCAGTCACAGTGAATCATCATTTTCGGTCTGAAGTCAGATCCATAACATTCCTCCAGTTTCTCGATTGTTTGCTTCCGGTTCTATTATTTTTGTCTTCCTCTTCCTTTTTCATCGGGGATCCACCGAAGCATTTGGTTAACGAATCACTCTGGGATCAATCTTAGGACATTTCCGAGCGATCTTAGATGCCGTTTGCAATTTATTGACGAAACCATATTTTGGTTAGTGCGGCCTCTGACTTTTGGGTTGCTAATTCGATCGCTCCATTTTATCTCTAGTATATTTTAAAAGAAATCTGAAATCAAACGCGTCTAATTTCCTCTCTGATTTTGAGATTGCAAGTTTCACTTCCATATCGTATGGTTGACAAACCGTTGCTATCATGTGTATGTTTGCAGATAACTATATATATGATATTTTAAAAGTTGATGTCGTTTCACAGAATTAAGTAATCATAACTAGTTTTGTATGTTGGTATTGTTTGGATAAGTAAAAAATCCCCCTTTATTCAGTTAGTTGATGAGGGATGAAACATGACTAATGTTTATAATAACATAATATATTTATTATGGATTACTCTATTCATAATCTTCTACCAACATTTACAAAAGATAAGTGATATTCGATCCGTTTGGTGAGAAGAATCTCTACAGCTTTATTTTCAGTAACTAAACAAATCGGTCTTCACGCACTCCGAAGATTTGTGTCTGAAAGAACCTAGTGATCGAAACTTTGGTATGTCGATGTAAAACAATATAAACATCCACACCTTAGCACTGGTGTCATATTTGGTCTATATTACAGAGCACACAGAATATAAAGCCCACAACACCTAAATGATGAATATATATTTACAATCATCCCTTAAATCTATTACGTAACCCACACAACAACAGAAATATCATTCACATTTACTAGAATAAAAGTCACTCACCTACGCTTCCTAAACTAACACGCCTCTTATTATAACTCGCCTTTCTCTTTAGCTTTCTCAGAATGTAATACCGTGCTCTTTACACCGCTACGTAATAGTTGTACTTATTTCAGTGTAAATTGCCGACTTTTTATGAATTATATTCATTTTATTATGGACTTATTACATACAAATCGAAATATCGTGCCCATGAAAGCTACGCATAATTTTGTGTGAATATTCGAACTACTTTGTTCCATGCTTATCTACTATGTTAAGATACTAGCCATTTTATTTTCCAAACTTCCTAATATATATAAAATAATACATTTTTTAAATTTGTTTTTTTTAACATAGTTCACCCCAAACAAGACAGGGCGCCACTGTAGACGTAAGGGGCTATTGAGAAAAAGGAAGAAGGTTTGGGGGGTCAACCTAAATTGGGAGCTGCGCAGCGAGATGTCTGTTTACATTAGTTTTAAATTTCTGCATGTCAGTACCGTCGGGGAATCAGGGGGCAGGGAGGAAGTTCCAGAGTCCAGCAGCATGAGGAAAGAAGCTATTGGAGTAGAAAGCTCTCCGGCATCTGAGGACGTCCACAGTGAATCGATGGGATTTAGCTGATTGTCGAAAGTTTCATTTATCACTCTTATATTAAAATCAAAACGGATTACTTCATTTAAATTAATAATATCAGCTAGAATTATGAAATAGTTTTATATAATACAGATAGGCATGTATATAGTACAGGCATGCAAATACCATTATTAGAATGCCTGATTAGCAGAAGAAGTGGAAATATGGGGGTGAGCGAGGACTACTGTGGCTGGTAGTAAGATAAAGAGTAGTCCTTGCTCACCCCCATCTTTCCACTTCTTCCCCACTCATTTTCATAAACATTTATTTTTCACTCCTCACCTAGTACGGACCTCCACCCAGTAGTGGCCATTATTTTCTTCCTTTTTCCCAATATGTCAACCCTACATGTGTTTGTACTTTCATGACATTTTTCTCTATATTATCATCCTGATGAAGTCTTATAAATAAAAACGAAACGTTGATGTACCCATAAAAAACATCCATTTTTTGGTTTTCCTTTTTCATTTTCCCATTACGTCGGATTACCTTCATCCTTCTCTTCTCATATATATATATATATATATATATATATATATATATATATATATATATATATATATAAGTAAGAATATATGACGAACACAATATACAAAAGGAAAGCATCGGTAGAGAGTGATCAACTAAAATCATTTGTTAATTTACTTGATAAACATAAAAGGATCAAATTAAAACACGATTAAATATGCAATTGTTTCTATTCCGCCATAAGCACCCCCCCTCTTACGACGAGTGTTGAAAACATAACATTCCCCGATCAGAACTTACTTTTCTTTGTAAGTTGTTTTGTCGTCGTGACTTCAAAGTTTGTATCACAGGAGATCTCTGTTCATGTTTCATACTCCTGCTGTTCTGTTGTGTGGCTGCTTCTATATTTTCTCGAGGCACATAAAAGGTTTCTTATAAAAGATTCAGTAATAGATCAGAATTTCGCATTGTCAGTGTTAACATTTGGGAAGGACGTATGTAACGTTTCTCGTTTGGCGCTGGATGTTTTCTCTTGGTTAATTCCTCTGTGCTATTACGATAATTCTTTGCAAATACAAGGTTAATATGGGACAGGCCAAGAAAAGAGTTCCGAATCCCTTAGTACGTAAGATGGTACCTGACATTTAGCGCAACAGTGGGCAAGGACTTCTTATATATCCATGCCTCGCCAGTAAAAATAGCCACATGTAAAAACCTTCATGCGGCTAATGTCATATTGTCCAAAATTCAAATTGTTTAGGACCATAGTCTATAACATTCTTTTGAAACATCACACGTTCCACATAAATGATAAATCCATTTACTACAGAGAATAAATATTTCCGATAGAAACAAGAATAAAATCCTTGATCGGACAAGTCTGAGACCACCCTGTACAGCGATATTTTAAAATTTTTTGTAACACTGGGTTTGAAAATGTTGCTGTTACGCGACAATTAGTGTCTTTAATGAGGTTGAAAGCACTTGAAAAATGTTGCGGTAACAGCTGCGTCTTCGACATTTTGATATGCCTCCATGAGTCGATAAAGCATCTCCCTGTCCAGTTAAATTAGCTCATACACACTTAAGAGAAAATAAGTGAGTCAATAGCATAGTTGGTCAACTTTGGAAGCGATTTACTGTATGTGCAAAAATTCTTTTGTTCGATCAAAAAATGCTAACTAGCGTTTTCTGATCAGTGATTCGTAAACGTGGTCCATAGAGTAGTTTGTATAATTTATTGATAGAAATATAATTGACCAGACTTCCTTTTTTATTTGACTATAATACACGATCTTGTTACGTGGACAGCCGCCTACTGACTACCGTCAGCGAAAAATCTGGGGAAATCACTGCTACAAAGCCATAGATTGAATCATCCGGGACAACCGTGGTATCAGGAGATCGAAGTTAAGAAACAGATCGACCTTATGTGAGCAAAGAATATATCTTTATGCAAAATTTTTGATGACCAATTCTATGAAGCATCTTTATACAAAAGGCTACGAACAAAGTGAATTTTAATTAAAAAATGCTTACCAAGAAATGTAGTGTTTAAATATTGATTATCATTGACATAACACTGATAACTGCCATCCACTCTGGATGTAGTCATCTTCTATTTTTATTAAATATAAAACCATGCTACTTGATCGACTTAAAAACACTGAAAACTTGATAGACAATATTTAATGTTTAAGAGTAGAGTATAACTCTGGATGTAGTCATCTTCTATTTTTATTAAATATAAAACCATGCTACTTGATCGACTTAAAAACACTGAAAACTTGATAGACAATATTTAATGTTTAAGAGTAGAGTATAACTCTGGATGTAGTCATCTTCTATTTTTATTAAATATAAAACCATGCTACTTGATCGACTTAAAAACACTGAAAACTTGATAGACAATATTAAATGTTTAAGAGTAGAGTATAACTCTGGATGTAGTCATCTTCTATTTTTATTAAATATAAAACCATGCTACTTGATCGACTTAAAAACACTGAAAACTTGATAGACAATATTAAATGTTTAAGAGTAGAGTATAACTCTGGATGTAGTCATCTTCTATTTTTATTAAATATAAAACCATGCTACTTGATCGACTTAAAAACACTGAAAACTTGATAGACAATATTAAATGTTTAAGAGTAGAGTATAACTCTGGATGTAGTCATCTTCTATTTTTATTAAATATAAAACCATGCTACTTGATCGACTTAAAAACACTGAAAACTTGATAGACAATATTAAATGTTTAAGAGTAGAGTATAACTCTGGATGTAGTCATCTTCTATTTTTATTAAATATAAAACCATGCTACTTGATCGACTTAAAAACACTGAAAACTTGATAGACAATATTAAATGTTTAAGAGTAGAGTATAACTCTGGATGTAGTCATCTTCTATTTTTATTAAATATAAAACCATGCTACTTGATCGACTTAAAAACACTGAAAACTTGATAAAGACAATATTTAATGTTTAAGAGTAGAGTATAACTCTGGATGTAATCATCTTCTATTTTTATTAAAGAGTAGAGTATAACCTGTTACAAAAATTGTATTAGGTTCCATATTTATGTTATATAATCAATAAATTCCGCTAAACGTAGTCAACATATCATCAATCACTTGCTGTTATAAAACAGGTGCTGACTTAAGTCAGACGATTTTACCGAAATAAACTCTTGTGAGTTTTGATAGCAGTTCTTGTTATTCATAATCAACTTCTACATGCAAGACGATATAAGATTAAATACATCTTTACAAAACAAGTTTCCCTATTTAGTTTCATGAAACCATCCTTTTATGTGTGTAACGCTTAGTGATGTAATTTAACTCTGTCGTACAATTAGGGGCATGCACAAAACTTTGTTTTCCTTACCACGAAAATGGGAGCTGCTCATGCAGAATATTTCTTTACTTGATTACTCCGGCCTATTGCAGTCGATTTAACTCTAATACGTGAAGAATGGCTCAAAAGGTGGATCCTCTACGCCTCAAAACTAGTTCATAGTTTGATTTTCACTTGCAGGTGTATTCGATTTTAGAGCAAGCTTTTCTGTGAAATCATTTACAATATAAGAAACTGAAGAAATTGCATATGTACTACACAGTTTTGTGAAACAAAAGATATGGTCCAGCGCTTCCATCCAGCCAAGTTTGTAATAAATTCAGCCTAGATTACGTGGCCTTACAGTTTCCACAATATTTTGTCCGAAATACAAACACTTCAAATCAACTCAACACATAACAAGAGTCCATAGAAATCGGGTAGTTTTCAATTAAGTCGGGTTTTCTAAGTTGCTACCATGTAGACCATAAGATTAGACTATTACCTTAAGTCCTGCCCCACTGTGAAAGGAGTATTATTCTGTTGCAGAAAATGTAATGTATTCTTGACGGAACTCGAAACTTTGAATGTTGATACCTAATGTGAAAGTTTGTTTTTCCGATGTGGATTGTTTCTATGATTTTCCCGACTTACTTTGAATAGGACTTGAAGATTTTTTTCTCCGAAAAACGGCAAAATGTTCCCACGTGTGTACATCTGCTACATAGCTATGTATGAATTTTATATGTAGGGGACTACAAGAAATTGCAATCATCGTAAACTAATAATCATAAAGAGTTTGCATTGCCTTTAGTTACTTTTCCTTTGGTTGACGATATTAGCTCTATAAGTGTCGTTGTTGAACAATTGACTTGGCTTTTTGAAGATTTATAATTTTCTACATTCATGCTTTTTTATCCTCTTCTACCTAGATACAAACCTTGCACACACATCTGAATTCGGGGATCTACAGCTTGCGATAAAATCGGACATTTAAATTAGTTTTAAATAATGATATGAAACTCGAATTTCTCATATTCGTGATTTAAATAGTCAGCAGAAGTCACGAAGACTGACTCATCTTTCGTGAATAATAATGCATCTAACAGAAGATTGGTAAATACCTTAACTAACAGCTAAATAGTCAACAGTTTCCGTAAACGTAAAGTTGAGGGCATGTTCATCAAAATAATATTTTTAAAACGTTTGTGTTCTACTGTTCCTTATTTTAGAAGCAACTATCTAGAGCGCTATACGTCATCCAGGAACAATAAATAAAATTCGGTAAAAAGTGTTACTAAAATGTTTAAAATATGAAGCAAACTTTGCTTGTTGGCCAAATCATACAAAGAAATTGGACAAAGAAATCTATTCTGTTTTACTATTGTTGCCTAGTCTTTGATTTCTCGTAGCTTCTCTTTCTCGTCGCGTGAAGTGGTGTCGTCTCGATGTCGTCTAGTGGTTGAGTTCTTTCTTTGTTTCTGTACTGCCGTGAACATCGCCATCCGCTGTGTCTACAAAAAAACCTTCACATCACGATTCAGGAGGCGAACAATCTTTTAAACGTTGATTAGTTTATTTCAGGCGTCAGTCCACCGTCGGCCATGGAGATGTTTAACTAAACGTTGAGGGAGAGATCAACTTACTACTCTATCGTAGTTAATTCCTAGCTAAAGTCCTTAGCCATTCGAGGAGAGGGAAGAAGGAATCTCATGCATGTATTCTCTTAGGGAAATAAATTCCCATTTTTCATTTCAGACTACATAGAGAAATACGTCTGTTCGGCTTGCTTCCAAAACCCAGACTGGCAACACATAGTTTTCCACACAAAACACACGTCACAGATACCCTATGCGACAGTGTACCTTGACCCGAGGTGTCGTCAACGTGGTGACCCTATCAACGATTGTGAGCTCCGACTGTGAGAACCAGTTTATTTTGCACTCGACTGTACGGGTTTACCCGCACTAAACCGCGCAAGCCAGACCAAACGACTCGCACATATACGTCCACTTCAACATGCGTCCAACCTCACAGGGCCATTATCAAACACTATTCATAGAACTGTTTTCAGCTAAATTCTAGACAGTTAGTCGGTTTTGAATCTTGTGAAATAGCCGTTATTAGATTTCTGTGTAAGTGTTTAAATCGTGTCGATGTAATTCACTTAATATTTACATCAGCGCATCTAAATATGACCGTGTTTCTTTTTATTCTTTTTGTTCTAAAATGGACCAATAAAATCGACAAATTTAATTTCACCAGGAAAATATCGCCATCGTCAAGGCTAGACCTTACTGATTCGCACATGAAGTTCGCTGTTCAATTTTCCTTCGGAAATTCATTTGCATTTTTTTGTACACACAATTTCAATTTAGGGATGAGATAGTTCATGTCGGTTCAATACAATATGCTCTGATTTTTCTAGTTTAAAAAAGAGATGCAATTTAGCATTTTTCGAGACAGTATAGTAGCGTTTGTTTGTGTGAGAAAAAATTGAAAGGTCATCAGAATAGCCCGTGTCAGTAATGTTCCTTACAATATACTCCTCGAAAGTAACAATATCGGGCCATTATTTTTAAATTGACGAATTACACGCGGAGTGTGTAGTCAATACAGGTAGAGAACTATAATATCGCGATATATAATACATATATACTTAGTCTTAAATGTATGGTGTATAATTGCAGTACATTATATATTTAGAAATGAATATATAATAGTGACTTTGCAGTTATTTACTGCAACCTCTTACTTTCCTCTTACGCTACTTCTATTACTCTTTCATATTCACTCCTCCCTTTATACATCTTATCCATCATTTATGCCTCATTCTACATTGCTCCCACCATTTAAACATCCAATGTGCAAACACACAGGCCGTATTATCAGTTGAACTAGTATATGATTTCGAATTTTTGATAAATAATTATAGGCTCTAAAACTATTGTGATTAAATTATCGTAATCAAGTGAGAATTTAGAACTAAAACTATTATACTAATTCTTCTAAGTTCGATTTTTTGCGAAATTCTCATTTTTGTTCGGTGTTTGATTAATACAAATTATAATTATCTAGAGAAATCAGGTTTTAATGTTTCTACCTTAAATTCATAGAATTGGTTGATTAAACATACAAATTTAGGAGTTAATAAATAATTCATATGAATTCTATTCTGAAGAGGTTTTTCAGAAAAGGTTTCTCATAGATATGTATATATATATATATATATATATATATATAGTCTCGGAAGTTTCTCAACCATTAAAACTATATATAAAAAAACTTAAAAAGACAACAAAAAAAAAAAAAATAAAAAAAAATAAAAAAAAAAAAAAAAACTTATAGTCTCAAGTCTTCCAGTGGAAAATCACTCATGTAAGTCAATTTATTTTTTACAGTTATTATATTAGTTAGTTTCTAACACTATTTTAAGGGATCATCAGTTGTTTACCATGAAAAACTGTTTCGGGAATTTATATATATATATATACACCAAATGATATTAGAAATATTAATCGGTATTCTGATAAAAAAAAATGTTTTCTAACACTCGTATGCAAATCGAAAATACTAAATATTGTAAAATGCACCTAATCTACAGACTTGAAATGGAAGTCTTACATCAAATGTTGCTAACACCGCTGGAAAAATGGTTGTATCATTCTACCGCTCCAGAAGGTATCTCACGATAGAGTAGAGAAAACTAGGAACCTATTTCTGTGAGAAACGCTGTAGAAATAAAGACGACATGTTAACTAGATTTTAAAGTAGATTGTTCACTGTCAAGGCAGGAAAGGAAACTGATCAGCATGTTCCCAGATGTAGCGACAGTGCTTAATATTATGACGTATTTGACCCATACAGGTAGGATATTTCGTCAGGAGGGAGATGCTGTTTGTAACATTCTATGCTAGTCATCCATTTCAAATCTGAAAATTATGATTTGACATTTAATTTTATTTCATAGACTCTCGTCATTTTCAATAAATACAGAGGTGGTTATTAATATTACATTCAGCTGGGAAGCTATATGCTTAAAACTTTTATTTGTGTTTACGATAGCAAACCAACTCTCAGATAAACCCCATATTCTATTCTTTCATGTATTGCTCTAAAAAGAAAAAGTATCTCCTGGGTGTTTCCGTATACATACAAAATATTGTTTAAATCTCATTAGCCAATTAATGGCAGTTATGAAATATTGAAAATATTAAGTTTTATATTAACAACAAATTATGCGTGCCTGTTCAGTTTATAATTTCCTTTTTTCAATTAAAGTTCAACACACGTTTTCTTTATTATGAAATAAGTACGCCAAACGTGCGATTGTGTGTTAAGTTGATTTGAAGCAGTAAATATTTATTTAAAATTTAATTAATGTAAATCCCTCGCATCGTTGTTCATGGTTGTTCGGAACCCACGATAATATTGCAATTCTCCTCAATAGAAAATGAATGCAACCTCGTATTCCCAGAAGAAATTGATTTCGAAAAATTGTTTTAGCTTTGTATACGTTTTCCGTCAAAATTGAAAAAGGTAAAACTTAAAAATACGTATAAATAGATTAAAAATCTAATTTAATAAGACAGTTTTCTTCACACATGGCGAACACGTTCGGCACCAAGCGGTATGAGGGCGGAAACCAGTCTAGCTTAGTAATATCAAACAAACACACCATGTGCAATAAGTAATAATTCATTAATTATTATAGTGTATAAAGCGATCTTAAAAATGGGTTCACAACAAGCTAAATTGGCATTTGGAATGAAAGATTGGCCATTTTTAAAAAAAATGTTTTTTATCTAACCATATTACGACTTTCTGCTTACAATTTTGATTCAAAGCCAAACATGGCGTTCTATTCGCTAGTGTGAAGGATTACAAATAGTTTCAAATTCAAAGAGTCAAGATAGTAACCACATGCAATCCGTTTTACAATATATTAATGAGATTTAAATAGCAGATGTGTATTACTATCAACAAGTTTAAAATTAGAAAGTCATCTTTTACTAGTAAATAGACGGTAATTGAATCTCGAATTAAATATTAAAAACAGCACAAGTTAGTCATTGCTTAATAGTCGCTCCTAACACAAAGTAACATGTTAATTCTCATAAGAGACTGGTATAAAAAAAACTGGGATTAGTTATTGTAAATAACACTACAATTTCTGAAAAAATATTACAAACGTTACACAAAGTACAAATATAAATTGTGCGACAAATTCCTGTAGTCAACTATCAGACTTCTTCAAATGTGTAACCTGCAAACACTGAATGAATATGTATGCAAACTGACTTGAATACTATAATACAGTGAGGCCTTAACGTTTGCCAATACAAGATTAGATATTCGCTTGTTATACTAGTATCAGTCTTGACAGAATTTTGCCGACCTAGACGCTGACCTGATACATCATTAGTTAGAATAATATATGGTTCCGCCTGGTCGTAGAAAGTGCACTCTAAACACAACTGGACCTTCGCTACATACTTGACTGAAGTGCTTTTCCTTGCTTATTTTTTGCAGTTACAGATTCCACGTGACGGATGTTCCATCTTCCGGCGTGCGCCCCTTCTTTATGCAATTGTAACAAAGGAAATGGCAACTGATCTTTTATGTGTGCAGAATGTTCGTATAATTCCATGACCGTCAATGACAACTACAAAAAGAAATGCATGGGAATAGATTTAATATTTCAAGCAATACTTTTATAAATGTGGCGTTCAATTCTTGTGCTTTTATTTTCTTAAAAACATTCACTAGATGAAGTAGCACAAGAATATTGCCTAAATATTCACAAGAATATTGCCTAAATATTCGGGAACGTTAATTTTGTTAGGAAGTTGGCACAGCGATCAGTTAAGTAAAACAATTATTAAGAGCGTAAAGTCCTAAGTTTTCTATTTATTGGCCAACATTTCATAAAATATATATTACGCCATTTTAAAATGGTTTCCATTGAAACAGAATAGACACCAACTAATAAATGTATTTGAAACAAAGAAAATACTTTAATATATATTAAGTTATGTATTAATATATTAAGTGTTACTTAATTTCACAATATATTTATGGGCATAATCGTTGAAATCTATATATTAATAGATGCACATATTCAGTATAAGTACAAACGGTCAACGTATATTAGCTGATTCGAGCTGTGAAACACAGCGAGCAATACTTATAGACGAGGGATTGACGCGAGAATTAGTAATTTACAGGTAATAGTATAACAAGCACGATCTACTGCAGACATCCTAACGGTATTCTCTGAACGCATGTATCATACTCTCGACAAGGCAGGTGAAGCTAGGGCTGTAGCGCTTGATATATCCAAAGCCTTTGACAAGGTATGGCATAAAGGGCTTCTCCTGAAAATACGCTCATACGGTATTACTGGGCAACTACTTAATATAATTAGATCCTTCCTAAACAAAAGAAAAATCCAGGTTGTCCTCGATGGCCGTTCATCTAAGCAACATGAAATAAATGCTGGTGTGCCCCAGGGATCGATTCTTGGACCTTTGTTGTTCCTGATCTATATAAACGATCTCCCTGATGACATAGAGTCTGAGATTGGTTTATTTGCTGACGACACCACGCTTTACTCTCGCCATGTTGGCAAAAACAGACGCGATCATATCTGAGGCAATGGCTGCATCCTTAGAAGATTACCTCCAGGCTGTAGTGGATTGGGGCCATAAATGGTTGGTGACTTTTAATGCCGCAAAGACAAAGCTCCTTTCCTTCAACAACTACAAGAAGCCTCTCCAACCACCGATTGCCATGGCAAATAACACCCTACCTGAGAGTTCATCATTCAAACTCCTTGGCCTAACCTTCACAGGTAACATGAATTGGAACACATACATTGAAGACATTGCCAAGGCTGCCGCAAAGAAGGTTGGCTCCCTCTACCGTGCTAGTGGACTCCTTACACCTGACATTATCCTGTATCTCTACAAAGCCACCATTCGCCCATGCATGGAGTATTGTTGCCACATCTGGGCTGGTGCATCATCTACTAGTCTCTCCCTCCTTGACAAAGTCCAAAAAAGAGTAGTCAACCTAATAGGTCCCTCACTGTCAGCTAAGCTCCAGTCCCTGTCCCATCGCCGCAATGTAGCATCCTTGTGTTTGTTTTACAAATACTTCAATGAATTATGCTCCGATGAGTGTGCTGCTCTGCTCTGGTGCCCCCTCGACGTAAATTCACTAGACTAACTCGACATTCTACTAAATCTCATTCATTCACTGTGGAGGTCCCAGATGCCGGAGAGCATTCTACTCAAATAGCTTCTTTCCTCGTGCTGCTGGCCTCTGGAACTCCCTCCCTGCCCCCTGTTTCCCCGACAGTACTGACATGCAGAAATTTAAAACTAATGTAAACAGATATCTCGCTGCTCAGATCCCAATTTAAGCTGAACCACCAATCCTTCCCCCCTTTTCCTTTTTCTCAGTAGCCCCTTACGTTTACAGTGACGTCCTGCCTTGTTTGGGGTGAACCATGTAAAAAAAAAAAAAAAAATTAGTAACAGACACAAGTTATTGAAATATACACTAATTGCTTTTTTCTGTTCAAAACAATTGAAAAACTCGTAAACCACAAAAAAACGCTTTAAGTAAAATGAGAAATCTAATATTGACTTTGTATTTTTCTTAACAATATCACGAGGATGAGTGTTCGAATTGGGCATCTATAACGTTCATTTTAAAATTTGAAGAGTGAGATAGGGTTCAAGGTTGTACATATTCCGCGACAAATTCTGCTATTAAATACGATCACAGATTTGGAACACATTTCTGTAATTACTAGTTTATTTGTAGCGCTATTCTGTCATTGAATTCATTAAGTATCAATTCTGATTTCTCATTTCACTTAGTTGTTAACTCAAAGAAACTTGTCACATTAGCGAACTTCATTTACTTGGAAATATTTTTTCGACCTAATCTTCCCTCAAAACAACCATACCTGAAAGCTAGCGTATCCATCGGTCGAGACGCAGTCAAACATTTAATTTTAACGGATGACGGAGGAGGGGGGCACTATTACGAAACAGAATGGAATATTATCATTCTTTGTATAATTTTGGTTATTCGGACTACATTTTTATTCTTTAGTGTTATCAACGTTTCGGCTGCTGTAACTTCCGGGTTTATTCGAGTGTATCTCTACGAACTCGGAAATATTTCTGTCGAACGAGAATCTGGATGGAATTTCGAACGGTCCCTGTTATTTAATTCACGGAGGGTAGCATGGTAAATAAACTTTCTTAAAAGAATTCTTAGTGAAATGAAAGTCATGACTGGGAAAAGTCTTCAGTAATTCGCAATTCTTCGTATCGCTCGCACCGAGGATTGAACCTTCAACCATAAAGAGAATTATAACTTAGAACTAAATTTAACTTAATGATATATCCATATATATTATCATTCTTTGGCTTAGAAGCATCACAACCGTGCCACCGAACTTTCGTTTTAACATGAAGCCCGAACCAGACCGGAAAATGGCATCTATATAATTTTTGTCATAAATATTTGTTGATTAAAACTATAACTTTAAATTCTTGTTAATTTTTTACTAGGCCTATTAGACAAAACGGATGTTTACCATGGGTGGGTGCATCATATTCTTAGAAAGAAAAATAAAGGATTCTGTACTGACATTTTTTTTTTAATTGTATTTTACGACTCAAATTTCGGTGAAGTTACAGAATAGTTAACAAAAGCACACCTCCAGCGGCCCTCCATCTTAATAGATTAAAAAAAAAATAAAAAGAAAGAAAATATTGAAATAATTTTGATTTTCTTATTTGTTTACCAAACATTTATTTTCCGCACTACACCGGTCTGGTTTGGGACTCTTAGAAAGGAAGTTTGGTGGCATGGTTTTGATGCTAAGCCCATTCTTTAATTCATGTTCTGTTCGGGTATCTTTTACAATACTCAGCGGAGTAAAAACGCTCAAAAACAAATATAAGTAACTGTAGGCGATAACAGTTATTTTCAAACTTACCTGTGGCATTTTTTGTATTTTCAACCCGTTCCAATTGCTATTTATTAGAAATTAAATTATCCGTCACACCAACATCGCACAAATCCAAGATGGCAACAATAGGGGGGGTATGTAAGAATAAAAACCGGCCGCCATTTTCTTTTTGCAAAATTATGTGAACAAAAAAAAAAAAAAAAGAATTCTTTTACATCTAATAAAAACCCATTTATACTACGTAAATATACAATCAAATTTCATAGGTAAGTAGGAAAATATCTATTCTCGACGTAAGTCACCATCACTCGTATATTTATTGTTTACCCCGTTCTCGTTCGTTTTTTGGACCCCGTCCGCGACTCTGCTTAGTATTGTAAAAGATACCCTTATTTTCTTATAGTTCAATATATCTCTTATGTAAGAATTCGCCAAAGTTGTTTAACTTTTGTTATTCAATTATTTTAGACATGAAGAATTCATTAATATTAGAAGCAAAATTCGTATCCATACGTTAAACTGTTAGGCGATTAAACTCTCCAATAAACTTAGAATGGTTCGGATCTTATCGCCTATGAACAATGATCTTTGTCTCACTGATACAAGCATCTGTAGTTTTAAAATAATTGAACAAACAAATAGTCAGGTACTGGTAAAACTTTAGAGTCAGACAAAAACCGAACATGTTAGGGCCAGCTTAGAGAAAAATTAACAGTTTTGTCCGGTCTAAAAGCTGTACCACTACCGATACTTAGCAATAATTATTGGCATAGTAAAGGTTTTTGTAAAGCCACCAAAAGTAATTAATCGTTTTTTTTTAATATTTCTTTATCAGTATTTGCAGCCAAAGCAAAAGACTCATTCTTTAGTAGCAGTGATTCCCCGGTGGAACGGATTGCCAGAAAAGGTTAAACGCTTTTAAAGCCAGGTTCGACCCCCTTATGGAAATCTATCTTGTAAAATACAACTTCAGAGCCCTGAACCACCCATAGTGTCAGTCGGCTAAAGAAGAGGTACAAAGGAGCGGTTTAAACTGAATGTAAATCCTACCTACCTGAAGTACTACTCTACTCATTAAGAGAAATGGTGACCGAAGACAAGTCTTTAAATTATATTTGAAGAGAATTAAATAGTCTACGCTAATTTTAATTAGCTATAAAATGAGTCCCGTTTCGTACTACATATACGCATTGAATCTGAAAAAAAAAAGTGACAGTAATATGCAAGTGAACAATTCTCAGTCACTAGAAAACCGCAAAATTGTCTAATGCTAAAGACTTAATAACATGTGTTAATTTGTTTTAAAGTTATTTAGTAAAACATTACGGACTATATATATTGTAAATTTCGAAAGGTATTTACTCGCATTTCAAGATGAGAAAAGTAGAAGATAATGTATAGGAAGGTATAATTGATTTCTCTAACGAATCGTACACTTTTAAATGTTTTGATGAAGTTGACTTATCAAAAACAAACAAATATTGAATGTCGATTTATTTTGGTGGGTGGGTAGGAGGGGAAGGTTCTCACTTAAGATACATTCATGCTGCAAAGATAGTTTTAAAAAAATGATTCAACCTACCATTAATGTCAAGCTAGAGTGGAAAGCTACCACGGACTTAGGGTTAGTAGGTATGGTAATTCTATTTTTTCAAATATCTTTAAAGCAGGACCTTAGGCGACAAGCTATAACAATCCGCAATTTTTCGGGTGTCGATAAGTCAACAGGTCGGTAGATATTAAATTCCGTAGAATTTAAGTTCTATTTACGTGATTTGTTGACTGTTCACCAGCATATTTTTTTAAATCGTGTCATGCTAGGGTTCTTGTAGACCCCCCCCCTTTTACAAAAGGCAGAATACAGTTACTGTTAAAAATAATTTAATAGAGTAATGCTTGAGTAAGATCAAGTGTAGTATCTATTCCGATGGATTCTACACCCTATAGACCGGTATCTACTTGTCCGTCGGGTCTTGATTCCGCCGGTCTGTGGGTCTGTTCTGTACAATTCTACGAGGACCACCCTCCCATGCCTCGCCTCACCTCTTTGGGGTGGAGTAAATTTATCGGGTATGTTTACGAATAGCCCTACAACGAAAACGCTGAAAAAACAAATATACAACAAATAAAAGTTACCGTAGCCGATAAAACTGAATTTCCAAGTTAACTGACAGTTATTAATGATTATAATCCGTTAAAAGTGCTATTTTTTATAAATTGATAGTTTTAGCGTACGTGAAGTGAAAAAAAAAATTAATGACCGCTCTCGGGTCGATTGTTTTTTTACTGGGACTCATAGTCAAAGCGCAATTTTTGCATTTTTCAGCAAAGCAGAAAAACAAAACAATTACATTTTAAGCAAAAGGAATGAAATAATTTGATTTACATGTCAGTGTGCTTTTATTTACATATTATTTTCGGTAAATTTTTACTATCCATTCCCAGCGCAGTTTACCCCTTAAAAGTTAAAATTCTACTTTTTTGTGCAAATACATTTAAACAGCCTAAAAAAAAGATCCGCAAAGGAATAATAAAAAAAAAGTAAATATTTAAGATTTTAGAGTGGCGGTTCACTTTCCTTTATAAATGTAACGTAAAATGAGCACCCATTTTCTGGCCAGTTAGCGTCAAACGAGACATGTAACCGACTTGAGTTTTTAATAAAAACACGTAAAAATTTAGCGATTTTCGTGTTTGTTTTGGAGGAGGGGGCAAACTTTGACTCGAGTTCCCCCCCTAAAAAAACCCACAGAAAACTAAATTGACTAAATTTCTACGTGTTTTTATTAAATAAATACCCCCACCCCAAATTGGCTAAATTTCTACGTGTTTATTCAATAAAAAAAAACCCACCCTAACTTCAGCCCTAACCCCAGCCCTGATCGTTAAAAAAAAAAAAAAAAAAAAAAAAAAAAAAAAAAAAAAAAAAAAAAACGTCGCTTTGATTATGAGTCCCGGTAAAAAAAAAAAAACACTTGACAACGAGAACCCGAAACGAGGCTAACAAGACTATCGACGCCATGTTTTTGCTGTAAAAATCCGTGGCCAGAAATTTTTTTTCTCATGTCTAATAAAAAACCATTTATCCTACGTAAAAATAAAAACAAATGGAATAGCTAACTAGGAAAATCTCCAGTCTCGAATTAGAAACAAGTCGGTTACATGTCTCGTTTAATGTTAAGTGGCCAGGAAATGGGTACTCATTTTACGTTAAATTTATAAAGGAAAGTGATCCCCACGCTAAAATCTTTAATTTTTTTTTTAATTCCTTTTTTGCGGGTGTTTTAGGCTGTTTAAATCTATTTGCACAAAAAAAGTAGGATTTGAATTTTTTTAAGTGGTCAACTGCGCTGGGAATGGATAGTAAAAAAATACCTTATTTTCGTTCGTCACACCGTAATGTTTTTTTTCTGTTTCTGTAAAAAATTCCATACCCTACCCTAAACCGAACCCCAATTTTTCATATTTCAGTAAAGCAAAAAAAAAAAAAAAAAAAAAAAAAAAAAAAAAAAACCGCCGCTTTCATGATGACTCCCGGTAAAAAAAACACCACGTGACAACTATTGACGCCATCTTTATTAAGTCATCATTTTGTTGGCGAAAACATTTTTTTTTTCATGTTTAATAAAAAGCCATTTATCCTACGTAAACATATAAACAAATGGAACAGATAACTAGGAAAATCTCCAGTGTCTACGTACGTCGCATTTATTTGTTGCATATTGATTTTTTTGACTACGTTCTACAACTTTTTTCAACCAGACTCGCGAGTTGTAGGGCTATTGTTAAAGATTCCCAAGTTATCGCCTACTTCCTGAAGCACCCTTATCGATGAACGCCTACGGGGCTGCCCAGGCATTTGTGTAGGCCAGAGTGCTCATCTAGGGCGCTGGCTTTTCAAATCCCACGTTCCCGACCTTGTGTCACATCTTACCGCTGTGGGAGGAAGATAAAAAACATTAAAGCTTTATGCTTGAGTATTTCACTGTAATGTCCAATTAATAGTCTGGAATTAAAACGTATTTACGTAAAGAGTTTCACTTATATTTAAAAAAAAAAAAAAAAAAAAAAAAAAAAAAGGAAAAAAGAGTAGCGAAAAGTTTATTCAGGAAGAATTATCACAAGTTAAATCTAAAACAGTTAACTAAACATTGAAAGGTTTATAAATATGAAGATCCTAACTAACTAGTAGCTAAGCCAACATTTACAATGGCGTAGGGTTAATTGACAGTTTACGAAAGAAACAATTACATTTAACAACACCTGTATTATTTATACTTTACAGCTTAATCTTACGTCACTATGACCGTTTATTCTGGTAAATTAAGATTTTAAAAAAAAAAATGTTATTTTCTGAAGTATACATAGGTCGAGAAACATTCGTATACACCCGAAAAGCAAATCATACACACGAAAAGAAATTGAAATAAAGTTGATTCAAAGTAAAACTAATTATAATGCGAATGATATTTCTAATGGCAGCAATATACATGTGTATATTAGAGACACTGCCAATAATACCTCCAAGTGTGTTTCATTATTGTGACCACCGATAGTGTTACGTTTGTCCCGATACTTTTACAAACGTTAGTCATTGGTGGGCGTCGTTTAATCGTTGCATTACCTTGTTGAGGCTTCTGCGGAGATCGAACGCCCGTCGTCGAATTCTGGTAATATGTTTCGGCACTTGGCATAATGCTGCACTACATGTACTTGAACCAGTGGAATTGCAATCTGAAGATGTCATCGAGCACGTATTTATTACCTTAGCAGTCTCACATGTTTCACACCCGGTTTCCACAGCGCGTGTTTGATAAAATCCATCGGTTGACGTCGACTTTGGATGAGGTGCTTCATCATCGTTTAAACTCAGTTTCGCCAGCTTCACCAGATTCTGGGAGTGATAAAACTTCCGGAGGCTTCTTTTCCTGTCGAAGTCTGCTCTTATTTCTTTTTTGGAGGTAGACTGCAGATTCACTTCTAGAGACATGGTTTGTATACAGTAATGGCAAAAGCACCGAAATGTCGCAGATATTTTCAATAACAATCCAAACGTATTTCTTAGCTAGCACAAAAGCAAGTTACTAACGTTTGCTGCTACACGGTCAGCGAGATAAAAGAAAATGCAACCTTAGTGAATTTGCGAATTATTTCATATTTATTTATTTATATATTTTTATATATATATAAATATATATATATATATTAGTAAACTGAACAGCGAACACGTGACTAAAGGATATTTTATTAGTGGCTGGGAATATATTCTTTTGCATATATTTAAATATTCCTGGACGCACACGATTACATATTGTTCTAATTTATGAACCAATGTGGTAGAATAGCGCCTTATTTATTCGCAGAAAATTCATTTTTTTGAATTAGGCATGAAGCTATGAAAACGATTTTTTTGTTAAAGGGGTCAGTGATCTGTTCACTTTGTCTAACTCTAATCTAGGTTCACCCACCACAATACCGCATTTGCTCTACGGACTAAGCTACTCAATATATATCGAATTTCATTTTCACAATGTATTAAAAAACTATGCGATACAATTAATTACACTAATCAAGAAAGAAAACTAAAGAAACGAAACAAAAAGATAAGCAGGTGCGTTAGTCAGGCACTTCTAACCGTTTCTAAGTTTTAATTGTGCACGCTTTTTTTTATTTTTAGAAGCTGAATACAAGCATATCGGTCTCTAATTTAAAGTCAGATTTAAGCAGGAGAGAAATAAGGGGAAGGATGTTTTCCTCGAAGATGAGAAACAGTTTTTAGGAATGCAAAGGGTAAAACACGCAAAGAAAATAGGCATCTTTGTAGGAATCCGTGTAAGGAATCTTTCAGTAGGTCAATAATAGGCTATCTACTGAATTGTGAGTTCAATCCTACCTAGATTCACTATAATAAATTGACTTTTATAAACAAAGCTTATTTCAGAAAAATGAAATAATTTGATCGCTACACTACAAGAACACGGAATACAGTATTAAGAATAAAAACAAAATATATTACTAACCTTTGTTACTAAAACGTGACGCTTAGCTTTGCTTAATGAGATCAAATAATTCAATCTACTGAACACATTGGCACAGCGTTCGTCTCCATTTGGGAAGACACGCAATCACGTAACAGTAAAATATGACAAGTTACAGCAAAAAGGGCCCAACAAAAGAAACACGACGATGTTTGAATTGTTTTTCTTTGCGGATTTCATTTATTATTAAGTTCAGTGTTTAATGGTTACAGTTTTAAAACGACTAAAATTCGTCCTAAATGTTCTGATCGAAATGGTTTTGATTTCATGATCTTAGTGTTAATAAGAAATGCTGTTTTATTATTTTAACTAGTGAACACGCTCTCTAAAAATTGAGGAAACAAATAATTCTTGTTTTAGGAGTTGTTAGCAGTGTCCTCACTAATATTTATATAAAATCATAGAATCACGTCTCTAATTTAATTTCACATATATAATTTATTCTTATGATTTCTGTTCACAAAATACACCAACCATTTGCTTTTTATTTAGAGTGTAGGATTTCCTTCGAAATGCATTTGGGGAGGAGTAAGTTTATTGCTTACTGACTGAGGCGCCCCTACCGGGGAATGCCGACGGGGCTGCCCAGGCAATTTTTAAACCCCACTTTCCCGACCCGACCTTGGGTCACATCTTACTTGTGGGAGTAAGATAAAAACTGGCCTTGTGCCTAACTCCTGGAGAGGAGTAAATCAATACTCTCATTCTCTATGAATAGGATCAGTAACAATATTTACCTAAAGAAAACTAGATACGTGTTAAAGATTAATAAAGTATATTTCAAGGGAATCGTCGTCGTTTAACATTTACTTAGAAATTATTCAATTGCAGCACTTTATCGAGACAGAAAACACCATGAATAGCCCAGTCGAAGCTGTTTTTAAGATAATAATCTTGATGAAAATTCTCACAAATACTTCAAATTGATAATATATTATAAATCTATCCATCGAACGCAAAAATGAAATATCTTATCTTAATTCACATTTATTTAAGTAGAAAAGTCTGTTAATTTATATGATAAGAAAACAGAATTCAGAATGTTAATGGCATATATATTTTTAAAGTGTACAAGACAGTATTCAAATATACATGGTGCTAACATTCTGAATTCTTTCTTTGGCTTTAGACGCTGTTGGCGAGTCAGTGTAGGAAACACAATGATGTATGGTAACCGTAAACAGATATCTGCAAAAGAACGCCGATTTTTAGCGTTGGCGTGACATGTATCTCGACCGAAACTTGCTGGAAAAGTGTTTCTGTTGTTACCAGAAGTAAGGCGATCGGCTAGGAGGTCTTATATTACAATCAAGACTCTTCTGAACAACATTGGCCTCCTTGGTATTGGTGCTTCTGGCTGGAATAAAGTAGCGAACATTATAACGTACGAATTTCGTACATGTTTCAGCATAACTTTATGGATGCCCCAAATGGAAGAAGACGATATTGAATAACGTGACGTCATTCACGTTTGAAAAATTACTCTCTGTTTATTGTTTCTAAATAGTTTATTTTAAATCGTTATAGGTAGTATAAATAGTATAAATATGCAAGACTTTTATCTCGTTCAGACATTGACTTAGTCGTCACAAGCAGATAGTTTGCCTAACCCAACTACCGGTTGTAGAACGACCTGAGTTGAATTTGCATACACATTTTAAACAATCTACGGAAGATAATTGGAATACTTTGATATTATAATTGTGCGGGATGTTACAGCTATGTTGTTCAAGATTTAAAAATAAATGCTTAATTTTACTTCAGTCGAAGATCTCAGAAATCAAGGGGCCCCTTCCTAGGGCTAACACTTGATCTCTATATGAGATAAATAGATACCCGAATATTCTCCTTTATTTCTCAAGCATTAAGTTAGTAAAAAAGTTAAGAATAATTTCTTCTCTCCCACACTGACCAGTCAAGTATGTCATAGTATATCTTTCTTATGGTCTGTTTGTCTTACCGGATTCCAGGACAAGAATTCATCTAGTCTGGTGGAGTATCCAGCTACGTGGTGTTACTTGAGGTAACATCACTAGGAGAAGATGCACTATTCCTCGTATGAGGGGGTCTTATTTTTGCTGCGGATACTATGTCATTTTGAATATTTGGTCAGGGTTTACTTGTAAGGGTAAGTATCCTCATGTCAGGTTGTCCTGACAAACCATTGTACAGAGAGACCGAAGACACTCGAGGATAGTGTTTTAAACACTGTGGAACCAGTGGTGTACCTATAAATGGTTATTTCTTATGAATATTGCAAGACATGAATACTAGAAAATCATGTAAAAATACTAATCTTTTATACTCATTACTACTAATTTGCATACACATGCATAACAATCTACGGAAGAAAATTGGAATACTTTGATATTATAATCGTGAGGGATGTTACAGTTATGTTGTTCAAGATCTAAAAATCAGTGATTCACTTATAAATAGTTATTTTTAAAGCATATATTGCAAGACATGAATACTAGATAATATTTTTTTTTAATTTAATCATTTAGAATCATTACTACTAATAAATGTGCATATAAATACCCCATTTGTATTACCGCGGAAATATGGAAGTCAAACAGATGTGTGAGTTGTGGTCGCAGCGTAGATACATCTTTTATAGTCATAGAAATGAAGTGGCACGCAATGTGTTAAAATGGTGTAATTGCTTCGCTTTGTTTTGGCGTCGAGTCAATGTAATTAACCAAGATGTAAACTCGGAAGAACACGCTGTAGGGACGAGAACCAGATGTAGGGCCACGAAACAGAAACAATGTGTTTGAACGTCCAATGCAAATATTTTAATTAAGTTTTCTTTCAAGAAAACCGCGCCTTAAACGATTAAAAGAAAAACATAATGTACACACTTTATATATATATATATATATATATATATATATATATATATATATATATATATATATATATATATATGAATTAATCTGAGTAAAATGAATGCATTCACTTTTAGATGGTTTATTATCTTTTAAATTTATATTATTCAGGAAGTTTGAGTCCATGCAAAAATATGTAATGTCTTCGGAAATGTAATTGTATTTCTAAGACTTGTTTGATTGCCAACATTTATTTTATTGGACTATCGCTCTCAAAAGTAAGTTATGTATATCGCCATCTATATAAACTTACGTATATATCCATATGTTTATATATTTCTGTGTAAAGGAATCACTCCTAAACTAATTAACGAATCATTATGCATTTTGAAACACATCTATATGGTAGCTAAAATAGACTCTATTAAGAATAAATCAGTTTTATGCAAAGGGAAGGGGAAGAGGTTTAAGCAGTTCATGATCATCGATGTACTCTTTATATTGGTTATATTTTAACAATAGATGTAGGGCATTAATTACTAAATACTGCACAAACTACAGTTTATGTTGGGTTGTTTAAAGGGTTTGTTAGAAAGCATAATATGAACAAAACCTCTGATTGTAAAATTCAAATATTTGCATTATATAACAATTAAGCAAGATTCCCTGGGTGTAAATTTCTACTCATATCCCCAGGTTTGAAATCTAGACATTCGACATGATAAATAAAACATGGATTCTTGAACAATTAAATATGATTAAAATACTAAATAATATGTCAACTTTCTAGTGTAAACATTTGAAAATAAAGACTGGAACTCAAAAAACTTGAGTTCAACACATGAAACTAATGCGGATACAGAGAGACATTTTCCACTCACCCTATCTCCTATAGTGTCATAACTTTATCTAACCTACTCATGGGATGCAATACAGGGTAAATATTTATAGAAACAAAGGAAATCATGAATTAACTTATTTAAAAGGTGGCAAAAGATTACCAGCAACAAATAAAAAAAAGTAACTAGAACGCCGAATAAGAAAGCGATAATTTTCCATTTCGAGATAGAGGTTACATGCAGAAAGCTGATAGTTGATAGGTCAGTATTTAAACTTTAGTTAACAAATGCAGCTTAAAAATTAATGGAGATCTTACAGTTTTCGGCTGATAGTTTATGCAGACGGACGCGAAACGTAGCCGTTCTCTGAAAAGCTTTGGGCCGGTTGTGGGGTGGTTGCGTACAATTTACCTTGGTGCAAAGAGACAAGCTATCTACCACATTATCCATCTATTTGTCTGTCTGTCTGTCTGTCTATTTTTCTCCGAAAGGGCAGCAAACACTTCTTCAAGTCTAAAAATCTCTAACTCTGCTTTTGACTATTTCAAGTTCCGTATAAAAATAAACTACTTATAAATGTTTAACATTGGTGTTCGAGTGATTGTATTTACAATAAATAAAAAGGCCGGGTTCCCGACGATGACCTCACAGACAATGGTAACCGGGTTATAGATAAATACGCCCTATTAATGATTGACAAAAGAAGACTCGAAACAACAGACAGCTAATTAGAAACTAATGAGATTACTAAACTAACGCGATGATTATAAATATACGGGCATTCTGGAAACAGATCCAATTCAAACAAACACAGATAGAAATACATGATAAAATGATACCTTAGGAATACTGGAACCCCATTAAAACCCGGTATGCATATAACATCGTACGAATTCCCTCGAATAATTATGAGATTTTTGGGGCAACCTCAAATTTGATGTCTCCTAGAGTGAGTTTAAGCAAGGGCTATGTCTGAAAAATAATTATACCAGATTTATAGTAATCAATTATTCAACATATTTTAGTGTTTGCAATATTATTTGAACTTTGATAATGCACACAATACGACTTATCAATCCTTTTCTAAGACAATCTGAAATATATTTTTGAACAAGTGGAGAAATAGAAATACCTAATATTGTATCAAGATGCAGGATTACCCGAGTCGGTGAGATTGGCATGTACAGTCTGTCATATTACTCATCAGGGAGAAGGGAGCTTTGATATTAAACCTGCGTCTACTTCGTGACCGCAGTCAACTTACTTCGGCTAGTCACTAAAACTAGCCTATGTTGCAAGAATGGTTTCTTATGCGTGTCGTACAAGCCAACAACCCACCCATCTATATGTGCACTCACACTAATTGTGTGTAAAAAATGCATGTTCTCTTACTTCGTCCTTGCCTTGACGAGATAACACTTACCCATATTCTATTATTCTGATTAAAAATTACTTTGCTAAGATTGTAAGGTATTTTATTTACCTCCTTATCATTAGGTTAGACACAATGACAAATGTGAGTGTTCATAAAAATGTTTTTATGGAACAAACTGGATTCGAACCCGGCATACCCAGGTCTTCAGTCCGCGTCGTTAACCACTTAACTACCGTGCTAAAGTTGTACACTATGCCATTTAAATTTGATCAGAGAACTGCAATAATTTTAGCGTTTTGGTTTTCCGTAATATCACTATATACAACGAGTGCGTCAATATATGCATTGGCCTATAGTAAATACGCATAGATTTTATCTGCATGGGATAATCCGGCATAATCTGTTATTAAGATTCATCTGGGTAAAAAAAAACAAATATACACATTTCAAACTATTTAGTGGTACACTTCAGTATTTTTTCAGCATATAACATTACATATACATTGCATTGTTAATGATTTATCCGATCCCGAATTCAGTCAACCTAGGAGAGAGGTAGAAAGTATTTTCGTAAAGTTATAATTCGTTTGTAATCTCTATAACATTACATTTTCCTTGCTTAGGATCTTCTGCGGCACAAAGTTAAGCTAACTCGCTTACTGGATTCGATAATTTATATATCTTATTTCCTCTAATAATCAGTATATTTTTCTGTATAAGGGTGCTGTTAAATTGGCTCTACGTCCTGGCATCTATATTATGAAAAGTTAGAAGAGGCTGGTTAGGTTTATCAAAGAATAAACATTTATGTTTAAAAAAGTGTACGTGAACTGTTTTCCGGTAAATACTATGATTTCGAGTCAATGTTAATCAGAATTTCCGAAGTGTTTACCGTCTGAGAATTCTCACGATTTATTATATTATTTCATTTCACTTGTATATGATTCGATTTTTCTATGTTCAAATATAGATGAAACAACTCGTCACTTTTTACTCTCAAAATATTGTGTAATAATATTGAGGTGGAAAATACTAAGTGGCTTTTCCTGCAATCAAAAATGTTCATTATATAATTTAGATCAGTAATTTTTAGTAATGACAAATCGCGTTTTTAAATTTGAATATGTTGTATTCTATCAATAACACTTTAGCCTCTACATAAAACTGTTTATCGTAGCAGTTTTTCACTTTTTCTTGAATCTATTTCGGATGTTTTTCTGCACTGAGAAACATACCTTCGTAAATACTAATAATTTCGGTGATAATTTACCCACTTCTGTTTAAAGAGTTTACAGGGAGGGTAACAATCTCAGTGACACAAATTGAATTACAAAGATCTCTGCACTGATCTCTGCCCCCCTATCCCTAACCCTAACCCATTTGGTTTATAAATACAGGCCTACCTGCTGCCTAATAACAACCTACAAGTTGCTAACAGGGAACATCGCTGATGCAAAATATGGACATCTAGCTGTCGGCGAATACCTTGAATATGAACAGAAAGGATGTGCCCTGAAAAAAACGTGGCACCAAAAGATCAACTCATTTTAAACAGAGCCGTACTGTAGAATTGGAAAAAGAGACAGAGAAACCTGTCAGTGGTTTGAACATTAGAAATAGGCCGCTGTCGTCGCCGTCTCCTATTTCTATCTTTGTAAAGTAGAATTTCATTGTTTCAGGTTTCTTTGGGATTCTAAATGATACGTAGTAGATTTCACTGCAGTGATGCCTAGTTGTTTAACTTCTTGCTGGACTATTGTGTATACGAAATTCGAATTTCAATCGTTAAACGATTTTATTGAATAAATGAAGAGGACATTTTTAATTTTTTTACCAGAAATATTGAACAAAAAGAACAGCTTCACGAAATTCTGATGACTTAAACATAATAGTAAAAAATATGCCTGACTTAGATTTCGGTAAGGAACGTACGACATATTTGATATGATTCATTTGTAGGTTGATTATCGCTATTTGATATATGTTGCAAGTTTTACAATAATGAACCACGTCATGTTTTTATTTGTTCGAATATAATATTTTTAGCTTTTTTGTATACATGCACATTGGACTATTTAAAGATATTACGTTAGCTTAGTCACCATAGTTGACGAAGAATGTTAGGTAAACAATGTTTATGCTTATAGTCTAGAAAACCGAATCGATAACGTACAATGTCATTATAATAGATAGAGGTTTAGAGGGTGTTGAGCGCAACCTATATTTGTTTGTTTTATTACTACGGTTTGAGATACGAGTATTCGCTTTATGATTTTAAATTATATGGAAAAGATGAAGTATTAAATATGTTATCCAATGAAAATTCTCTTCAACTCGTCAATTAATGTTCAGCTAGTTCATGGTACATCACAATAACGTTCTGTATGAAGTATTTTCCTTACTTTAATTTAAAATAAAACAATTCCGTTCTGCCAACCAAAGCGTGTTTTAATTGCATCGATACTTCTTTCAAAAGCAGTTCATGTACAACTCATATCATAATCGATCCTTACATTATATTTTATTTGATATTGCTTCTATTTACTAGACTCTGAACAGTTATCAATACTAATGATCTTAATACTTTTCCACTTACACTTTACGTTACTTTGTAGCACGTATTGAGACGCGTCTAAGTTTGAATTTTGAATAATCATTCGACAAATTTGTTTCTAGTTATAGTCGGTTAATTAACCGATACAGTGCATTGTGGTTTGTATTACTTTTAGTATGAAATAGATATAATTGTAAATTCAGTTTTGTATAGAAGGATCCAACAATACTCAATTGCTTTTCCAGGTTTGCGTATGAGTCGTTTTAAATTTAATGTTTTTTTGGCTTTTACTTTTTAATCTATGTTTTCGTTTTAGAAATTATTATATACAGGAGATGTAAGAATGCACGCAAATCTACTCTGAAACGATTGATAGAGAATCGAGAGCACAAAAACTTTGCATTCAAATTCAAAGGGTAAAACTTACTTTTTCTCTGTTTTTATAGAAACGTTTATAGTGTATTATGGTCATTATATCTGGTGTACTCATTTGGTATTCATATGTTATCAATAAAACTTCTGCCAAATTGTACATCTATAGAATACTTATTAAACACCAACCGTAATTTGTCTAATGTACTTTTTATTTTGCTAAATTCTTATTCATTATTTTATTTTCTCCGTACTCGTAAGACAATCACATTTACGATAATAGCTATATATATAATAACATCACATATGAAACCAGTGGTAACATTTTAAAATGCTTGACGTAATGCGATTTCGTTCTGTGATGCTATCAAGCGTTGCTGCATTTAAATCGTACACCGACTTTCTGGGACAATGCGAAAACGTTCGCTGCGCGTTTCTCCGTTGTCTTTTAAAAATTTCTCTTATTTCTCCAGCTTGTTTGTTCATTTGATTTTAATACCTCAGGATAATTCGACGAGGAATCGAAAACGTTCGTACAACATGTGACATCTATGGAAAATGTATTATTTTTTTGATTTTAATACAAAAGATACGATTAGAAAAATTGAAAAAATAAAAAAGGTATGAATGGCTAATATAAAATCAAGAAGAACAACCTTGAAACCGAAACAGAACATCGACGGAATTGTTTGAGAAAAAATAATTAAACCAGTTTAGTGATTGAAAATAAAGAGCAAATAATCAATAGATTCGAACACCTACGAAAGGGTGCGCATTTTTTAAAATTAATCAAAACTTAACTACAGACAACATAAAAGTTGCCAAATATGACAAAAAAGACAAATTATACTGTAGGATTAATGAATAAAAAATAATGGCTTAGTAAATAGGGATCAGGACACAAACTTTTTTAGAAAAGTAAATAACAATGAAACAGTAATTCTACATGAACTGTAAAATAACAAAAAAATGAAAAATGAAATAATGCACAAGTAACATAGTAAGTGTAAAATATACAGATGAATAATTATAGAATACGTGACTCAGAAAGTAATTGAAAGATAAACATTTTAAGGTTAAGGTTGAATGAAGCTAGAAATGAGACAAACACGATTAGAAAACAATAAATAAATTTAATATTTCTTATAAAATCGATCAGATATAAATTGCTGATATATTCTAATTACAATGCAACACGTGTTCATGGTTAAAACCTAGCTTTCATAAAGTTACCATTGGAATTCAAGAACAGAGAATTTACACAATATTTGAATGCTATAATAATCCAACCAGATGGCAACCTTAAACGTAACTTCAAGATAATCATCTGATAATTCAAATAATATGTCACTAATTACACTCTCATCTCAACTGGTAGAACTATTAGTCCATGTACCTTCTTCTTTCTGCGAGCATGTAGAAATATACCATTGCATTTCCACAGCTCTATCGCCCTTAGAAATGGTCTTCTGCCCAGAGAGAAAGTAAACACAAATCACGGCTTCGGACTATTAATGTCAATCGTGTACATCGGCAAATTAATTCATTAATTCATTCTGTGTTCAGTTTTAATAAATCTGTTAAACGTTTATCATGATAGTTCATCCATTTTATTTACAAGTTATTATTTATTATAACCTAAATTACGAGGTTATAAAAACTGCATTAGTTGAAAGGATAATTAGAAATTACAATGTTGCAATATAAAATGATCTGTTTGCTGATGGGAAGTAATGCCATCTAATTTTGAGTTGTGGAAAGCTATTACAGCAATGTGATATGAGGTGGACAGTAAATGTTATGTATTGCCATGATCAATAAATCAACTTTTCAATCTTAAGACGTTGGCAAACTGAAGAAGGAAGTTCAATTAAGATTTCTAAATAATTGATTTGTTGGCAATTTTCATTTGAGATTTCATCAGCATTTTATATAATGATACTCCTCCGGGTCAGAGTTCAATTACGTGATTATTTATCCTTAAAACGTATTCATTTCTTGAAGTCAGAATTACTTATTACATGCATTATTCATTGTGTCATCAGTAGGAATCTCAAATGATTCTCCATAACTATAAGTAAATGTCAACGTCTGCGTGACACCAACACGGAATATTAATAGCTTAAAATTACACTGGGCAAACTGACCATATAGCCAATGTAGTTTATGTTGACACAGGATGTTGGATAAATTGTAATATATATTAATGTGAGTTAATATCTAAAATAACAGAGCTGAACTTCTGGGATTGGTTGAGTTATGTTTGAAAAATGTGATGTTTGAATTGGTCTGAATTAACTCAGCAAATTTACTTAGATAGCTATGTATTACACCCTAAAAATGATACTGACCGACTCTACATGTAAAAGACAGAAAGGGGAAGAGGACTGGTAAGTATAAAAGACTGTGTGTAAGACACAAAAATACCTAGAAAAATACATGATTCAGAATACAGAAAGACTAATCATCGCATCACATTTTTTATTTCTTATAAAACTAATTTTATTAAAAAAAAAAAGAAACACATATATTCGCTGATATATTAAAATAACGATATTTAAACAATAAATGATAATTATAGTTTGGGATTCATGTGTCCTATGGTCATTGGAATCCAACTATTAATATATATGCTCTGTATATTGAAATACAACCTAATTGAGCTTACAATTTGAAACATTTTCGGATATTATGAGAAGTATATACATAAATATATATATATATTAATATATATATATAAAAGAACACATAGAGAGAGAGAGAGAGAGAGAGAGAAAGTGAGAGAGAGAGAGAGAGTAAGAGAGATGAAAGCAAATTCATATGCTGGTGGTAATCCACACACATATGTGTTTAAATATACACATCTGTACATATATACATAGGAATATGGCACAGAGATCGAAACATAAGCATACGTCTATAAACACAAATATGTATGAATAACACTCACACACTTTAAGAGGCATGGTGTGCATATATGACTAAAATATTTTTATATGTTTTCAAAGCGAAACGTTTTACTTGCAGTAATTTCATTGCGGTAATAGTTTTTTTTTGTCTTTAACATGGTTTACCCCAAACAAGGCAGGCCGAAACTGTAGTCATAAGGGGCTACTGAGAAAAAGAATAGTGGAGAAGGTTGGGAGGGGGAGTCAGCCTAAATTGGGATCTGCTCAGCGAGATGTTTGTTTACATTAGTTTTAAATTTCTGCATGTCTGTTCTGTCGGGGAAACAGGGGGCAGGAAGCCAGTTCCAGAAGCCAGCAGCACGAGGAAAGAAGTTATTTGGGTCGAAGGCTCTCCGGCATCTGGGGACCTCCACAGTGAATGAATGAGATTTAGTTGATTGTCGAGTTAGTCTAGTGAATTTACGTCGAGGGGGCACCAGAGTAGCCAATTTATCGGAGCATAATCCATTGAAGTATTTGTAAAACAAACATAAGGATGCTACATTGCGGCGATGGGACAGGGACTGGAGATTGGCTGACAGTGAGCGACCTATTAGGTTGGCGACTCTTTTTTTGACCTTGTCAAGGGGGGAGAGACTAGTAGATAATGCACCAGACCAGATGTGACTGCAATACTTCATGCATGGGTGGATGGTGGCTTTGTAGAGATACAGGATAATGTCAGGTATGAGGAGTTTACTAGAACGGTAGAGGGAGCCAACCTTATTTGCGGCAGCCTTGGCAACGTCTTCAATGTATTTGTTCCAATTCATGTTACCTGTGAAGGTTAGGCCGATGAGTTTGAATGATGAACCCTCATGTAGGGTGTTATTTGCCATGGCAATCGGTGGTTGGTGAGGCTTCTTGTAGTTGTTGAAGGAAAGGAGGTTTGTCTTTTCGGCATTAAAAGTTACCAACCATTTATGACCCCAATCCACTACAGCCTGGAGGTCATTTGCTAAAGATTCGGCCATTGCCTCGGATATGATCGCGTCTGTTTTGCCAACATGGCGAGAGTAAAGTGTGGTGTCGTCAGCAAATAAACCAATCTCTAACTCTATGTCATCAGGGAGATCGTTTATATAGATCAGGAACAACAAAGTCCCAAGGATAGAGTCCTGGGGTACACCAGCATTTATGTCATGTTGCTTAGATGAACGGCCATCGAGAACAACCTGGATTTTTATTTTGTTTATGAAGGATTTTCTTTGAAAATCGATGGATTTAAGACTTTACAGTACTTGTTGCTTAAACTTTGATATGTAATAAAGTTTGATTAATTTCTCATTTTATTCTTTCATTCAATCAATTTATATATATATATATATATATATATATATATATATATATATATATATATATATATATATATACGAGAGTGAGAGAGAGGGAGATGAAAACAAATGCATATGATGGTGGTAATTCACACACATATATGGTTAAATATACACATCTCTACATATATACATAGGAAAATGACACATATATGGAAACATACACATATGTCTATGAATACGAATATTTATTAATAACACACACTGTAAGAGACATTGTTTCTATATATGACTTACAACTATGACACACACTGTAAGAGACATTGTTTCTATATATGACTTACAACTATAAACATGATTTTATTAAGATTGGAAACATAACTGGCTTTGAAAATAATATTCAAATTTATTTTGAAAAACAAAATTAAAGATACAATAATTATTAAAACATCAAAAGTTCAAAGAATGGCGTTTCATATCCTTAATCCATTGATTTTCACAGACAAATTCTTTTCATCAGAGGATAAAAAACGACAATGTAATTGTAAACATTATCGGCAACTTTTAAATTTGAAAACTTTTAGTAAAAGTTTGGAGGTGATATATACGCATCAGCAAATGGACGATCTGAATTAATATCAATCAGGGGGGGGGTTAATAGTCTTATGTAATAGTTTAAGATAGGGTAATAGTAAAGTCAAAGGTTAAATAGTTTGGAATAAAGGATTCAACAAATCTCGCTTTTTATGATTAGATGGGGGTAAAAACTATTGTTTAGACTATATACTATGGTGAGCCTATATTATCAGAATGGGTCGAATAATGGGCTTTGTGATGGTGAGGGTCTATTGGGGTTATAGATTGGGCGTATTTAAATTTTATTTATGGCGACAGTATGAAATTATCTCATTTTTGGAGTTAACGACATTCTCCTCTTTTTTGTTCTTCAGAAGTGCAAATATGGCATTTTTTACACCTGGGTGTAAGATATTGTTTTTTTTTGTTTTTTTAAATAGAATGGCATATAAGTTGATTTAAAATATTTGACTATGTTTGTTAGGGAGGTGTTTTATAGGTGTTGTTGTTGAAGAAATACATGTGCAGGAGAGGCGGCTTTTTATTGATTAGGAAGTAGTGAGTGTTGGGGTGTTGTAAGGACCGGCACAAACAACACGCAATACCTTCACTTGTAACCGGCTTTAAAATATCGGTTTTAAATCCTTTTTTGTAAAGTATCGAAAAAGGAGCTAGAGGTATTTATAAACATCGAACTATGACCGAGAAACTTAATCCTGGACCCTGTGAAACTGACAATTCCAATCTCGGACTACTGCCTACACTCGATGAATTGAACTTTGATAACAACTGTATTCTTTTTCAAACATTCATTTTCAATATAACAGCTTTTTTCTTACGTGTTTTTGACGGTGACTACCCTAACTCTACGTTCCCATCTAAACAAAAAACTATATATATATATATATATATATATATATATATATATATATATATATATATATATATATATATATATTGGGAGGTAGATCTTTCGTATGTGTATATAGTTGGTTCAGTTGTTCTATCAGTAATTAAGTTGTTTCTGTCGGTGGGGGTTGGGGTAAAGTCAATATCCACAAAGTAAATATCCAAATAATTTTAACCGGGCTTATATAATAGTGCTGAATAATAAATTGAACTATTTATATAATAATTTGTATACACACATGCATATACAAAAAACCCGCTACACTGGCATGTCAAGGTTATCGATCAGTATTTATTAGAAACTAAAATATTATCTAGCAGAAACGCTAGATCTTTCTATTAGATCTTCATATTGTAAAACCATTTTTGCAATATAAACATGTTAATGAAAGATCAGCCTTTTTTTCCTGCTGAAATCTTATTTTCTCATAACTACCGATCGATAACATTAACATGTCAGTGTAGCGGCATTTTATACTTGTGGGTATAAACAAAAATAATTATATATATATATATATATATATATATATATATATATATATATATATATATAGTGTGTAGATTTCAATATTGCGTTGGGAATCCAAATAAAAGAGCTCAACGTATCTTTAAACAGAGCAAAACAGAATTATTAAAAGAAAATAAAACTATACACACATTAAGGTTGTATACATTATAAATTATTTCGACCCTTTAATTAGGTCTCCTCAGACGTATAAACAACCACGTCAAAATTTGTTTTTTTGACGTGGTTGTTTATACGTCTGAGGAGACCTAATTAAAGGGTCGAAATAATTTATAATGTATACAACCTTAATGTGTGTATAGTTTTTTTTCCTTTTAATAATTATATATATATATATATATATATATATATATATATATATATATATATATATATAAACAATCAAATAATATTGCACGAGAAGGGAAACAAAGATTAATCACTTCGTAACTTTTTTGTCTATAGCGATTTTTTTTTCAAACGAGTATCGAGAAAATAAGGAGCTAAAAAATAAATAAAATTATCGAAACGTTTTTCAATTTCGTGGTTCCATCTCGTGGTTATTTATATATCTCTTATAATATAAATAATTTTAAAAACCCTCCTCACTATAAATAATAATGACAGTGCGTTTAATATTATTTGATGTGTTTTTCTCTATGAGGATGTTTTTTAAACGAGTATTGAGAAAAAACGAAGGTAAAACATAAATAAAATTATCGAAACGTCTTTCAATCTCGTGGTTCTTTATTCCGCTCTTATAATATAAATTATTTAAAAAAATCCTCGCTATAAATAATAATGGCAGTGCGTCCAATATTATTTGATTGTTTATTAAAAGTTTGTACCTACAAAACTCTATTCATATATATATATATATATATATATATATATATATATATATATATATATATATATATATATATATATATATTGCTTAATTACTTTTCATTTACGTACGTTTCGATATAATTTTATTTATTTAATTTGTTATGCATTCAATCTGAATGCCAAATAATTATGCGCTCGGATCGCAAATAAATTTATAAAACGAAACATTTCTTAAATATTTACCTCAAGTTTAATATCAATCGAATTCCCTGCAATCAAGAATACGTAAACGATCAGGTGAAAAGTTAATGTTTTTTCCTATTTTCACGAACCCAAATCTGGAAATAATTAAAATAAATATAGAAACTAAAAGAAACCGCTGAGTTTAATTTAAAACTATGTAACTAATTTTTTTATCTTAAAAAGACCTCAGAAATAAGATGATTTCTCTATGGAATTACAATTATTTTGAATGTCAAGGTTTTTAAATGTAAGTTATATATCATATACTACTAGACACCGCATTTTTCTACTCAGCGGTTATAAAAGTGCATTACTATGTACGTGTACTCAACAGTGGTAAGTGAATAACTGATAAAAGTGTATATGTCATATATTTCACATTTCGTAATACCATGTTGTAATTTTACTAACGTTATTGATGTGAGTATATATAATCTAGATAACAACATGAGGATGATCGTGTGTTTTGTCTTGGAAAGTAGGTGACACAAAATTAGGTTATTAAATGGAATTTAAACTGTGAAATTTGATCTTTTCTGACACTGTAAAAAAACAAAAATAAATTTGTCTCATGGATATATATTTATATATCTCTCTCTTGATATATGTATATATATATATATATATATATATATATATATATATATATATATATAAAGAGAGATTCAACACCTGGTGTAGAGATTTGAAACACCCATCATTTGATGAAGAGGTCTTCCTCGAAATATATTATGAAACACGGCCATACACATTACATCACAGTGCTGAAGTCTTGCTTAATCAAGTAAGATTTGCTATAAAAATATTTTTTTAAATATACAAAATAATAAAATGACTTTCTTTTGTCTTACTTCTCAACGCCGACATATTTCTAATTCTTGCAATGTGATTGCCTTCTAATACTCCTCTCTCTCTCTCTCTCTCTCTCTCTCTCTCTCTATATATATATATATATATATATATATATATATATATATATATATATATATATATATATTTCGGACAAATAATCCACATTATATATATATATATATATATATATATATATATATATATATATATATATATATATAATGTGGATTATTTGACCGAAAGCAAATTAAATAACGTTTGTTTTTTTAGTTTTTTAGACACTTCTCAATATACTGTAATGGCACTCAATACATGTTGAAATATATATTTGTTCTAAAATTGAAATGTTCTTTAATTATTTATCAGCCGTAAATTGTATTTCCCTGAACAAATAACCCATTTGTCAAATAATTATCTAACTATGTATACTCTTCTCTCTCACTATGTGTTGATGAAACCATTCTCTAATAAGTTTTAATGACTCTGGAAATTTAGAGAATGATTGACTTATTCTCCAGTCAATTTACATAGTATGTCCGTATACAACTGAAAAACGTATGTTAATTTACGTTTAATTCACCAAAAGCAAAGCACATATACCACTGAGACGTAAGTGGCTACAGAGAATTAGGGGCAATATTTTAAGAGAGCACCCTATGTGAGGTGTTCTGCAGCGATATGTTTATTCATATTACATTTAATTTTTGCAAGTTGTATACAGTCATGGAGAGGTAGAGAATTAAACATGCTAGCAGTTCGAGGAAATAAGCTATTAGAGTAGAAATCCCCATCGCTTCCGTGGACCTCCATATTAAATGGAAACGATTTAGTTGATTGTCGAGTTTGGCGTGTGCATTTATGTGAGAATTTAGGTGAGAACCAAAACAGCAAGTTCGTCGGAGCACATTTCACTGAAGTACTTGTACAACAGCACAGGGATGGAACATTGCGACAATGCGACAGGGGTGGGACTTCGCAGAATTTGAGTGGCCGATTAGATAAGAAACTATTTTTAGACAGTGTCTACAAGGCTGAAACTAGTGGTTAGTGCGCCAGCTCACTTCAAAAGTGCAAAAACATGGAAACCAACTCTGATGAGAACTACCAAAATAGCTAATAACGTCACTGCTTAACAAATACATTTCAAGGCGGGTTGATCGCTCACCTTAAATTAAAAGGAGCAACAAAGAATTAAATCTTTTATACACGGAATGGATGGAGAAATTTCAATTATTTAATAAGTCCATAAACACATGTCACAATATAAAAACGTTAATAGGCTAAGAAGAGAGACAGGAGAAATTAAAAAGAAAGACGAGAAAAATGATTGCTAAGTTTTAACTAAAACCAAATTTTTTACCAGTTTCTTTACAAAAAGAATTGTTTAATTCGCGTCATTAAATCACATTGACAAGGAAGTAAATATATTCGAAAATGGAAATGGTATCGAAAGTATAATACAGCGAGTGGGAATCGCCTACCGTCTACGTAAAGAAAAGTAAAGCGATCCGTGTTTGTGCAGATTTCTCCACGTGGTTGAAACATGCACTAAAGGATTATCCATCTCTCACCCAGCAGGGATATTCGCTAAAATCTACGAAGGAAAATATTTTTCAAGGGAAAATTTTAGTGATACTTATCTACAAATACTTGTAGACGAGGAGGGCAAAAAGCTAGAGGTTTGTACAATTTCGATCGATTAATATTTGGGGTTAACTTTCACGGGTCATTTTTCAATTAGTAATGGAAACATTGCTTAGCAGACTGGAATTTTTGATAGCCGACTTAGATGACATTCCAGTAATCAGTAAAAACGCTGAACAACACAAATATAATATTTATGAAGTTTTTAAAGGATCAAGGAATATGAAATTAAATTTAATAATGGGAAATGCAATTTTTAATGAACGCAAAATATCTTGTTTTAATTATAGACAACAACGATAGAAGACCGGACCTAGAGCGAACGAGTACGATAAAAAAAAATGCCGGCTAATGAAAAACGTATCATCACTACAAAGTGTCTTGGTTTAGCAAATTATTACAATGTGTATATTCTAAACATGAACTATTTGCGAGCGCCTCTACATGAGATATTAAAAAAAGAAAAAGATTGTCGCGTAAATTACTACCTACAGAAAAATGTTACTCACAAATCGAGAATGGACGCATTGGTTATTATAAACAAGTCATCTCGACAATACAAACTATATCAGAAACTTGTAAACTACTATTAAAAACAGCAAAACTTGTTCACACAAAACCCGCACTTAATACAGGTATACATACTGTCCCATGCAATAATTGTCATCAGATGGGCCTTGGTGAAACTCAACAGGAACTAAAGCAAAAGTTTTATGAACATAAGAGATATATAAAAAACACGATTTCATAAATGCAGTATTCTCTCATGCATTAGCACATAATCATTGTTTTAACTGTAATCTCATTTTAAATAAATTTCGGTTAAAACTTCTTGAATCAACATTTATTAGTAACCATACCACAGTTAAACAATATAACGGGTTCTACAATTCAGCTCATTTAATAAGCAAGTTAATAAACAAATGTATTTATTATCTATTTTACACAACATTCTCAACAAAACTTTGTACGTAATATAGATATTTAAATTTTTAAAACATATCTATTTCATAAACGAATCACAACTTTGGAATTCAACGACTATCGTTCGTTCTAAAATAAAAGATTTTCCACAATAATCGCACCACATATGTTTTAAATTCTAACGTATATGTTTCGTTTAAAAACAAAAACAAACAAACGGAAAGTATTTCACGTCACAAACGAACAAAATATCTTCAAAAGTTGTTCGTGTATTTTATTTCTTCAAATCAATCATCTTGAGGAAGTCTTAAAATACAGACAAAACGTTGATGAATATATAAATACTTTGGGTTTTTATTTTTTTACATTTTTCATCACGTTTATTATCTCCATAATTTTCACTCGCATAATTTTTACTATATATATATATATATATACATATAAATACATATATATATATAAATACATACATATATATATATATATATATATATATATATATATTAATACGCACATATATATATATATATATATATATATATATATATATATATATATATATATATATATTAATACGCTAAGGTGTACGTACGTGTGTTACGCTCCTAAAGAAATTCAATTAATAAAGAACAAATAAATTAGACGCAGAGACTTGGAATCGAAACCGTAACATCTAGCAGAAAAGCAGTTACTTTACCACTGAGCTAAGTAAATGAAGTTGTTTATTATATCAAAATTAACTTAATTAAGCCATTAACTGACCCCGCTCGCTACTGTCGCTTAAACTTAGAAAGAGGGTGACATTGTGGAAGAAGGAGGAGACAACGTTGGGAGAGGAGAGCGTCATTATTCATTTAGTAAACTAAACAGTTTATACACTTTTTCTTCGGTTAAACATTGGAACAACGAGAGAGTGAGAGAAAGAGACAGAGAGACAGAAATGTAAAATATTTTCATTTTACAATGCAACATTATCAAAAACAAGGGTAACTTCTATGAATTTATGTGCTTCAAATACTGTCGCTTCAGCGTAGAAGGAGGAGGAGACAACGTTGTGAGAGTCATTATTCATTTAGTAAACTAAACAGTTTATGCACTTTCTGTTCAGTGAAACATTTGAACGACTAGAGAGAGAGAGAGAGAGAGAGAGAACTGTGAAATACTTTTTCAATGCAACATTATGAAAAATAAAGGTAACTTCTATGAATTTCTGTGCTTCAAATGCTTATACATATATAACAAAATCCAATATCTATTCTTGAAATATATTTAGAATATTTACGAATAAAACTAATGTTTTGAATACAGTGAATACTACGAGATGTGCCAACGCGAACGCTGGCAGACGATAACTTCAAACGTTAAAACCAGTTATTTCCTTTAATTTCGTTGGAGAGACAGCCAGTATTATTCTTTTGTTGTTTTTAAAACTCATATTAAGCAATGTTTGTTTTTTTTCTTCTGTGAAACACAGAGAGCGCGTACGAAAGAAATAGAGAGTGTGTGTGTTCGTAAGAGTGTGATAGAGAGAGAAAATAGAGAGAGAAATAGAATAAACGTAATTGAAAAGTTAGAACGCAAAGAAAACAAATAAATAAATCGCAAAAAGTTTTTTTTAAATATGTAACAAAAACGAAAGAGAAGAAAGTCGTGAGTCAAAGCAGAATAAGAAAGAGAATCTATCAAAAAAAATAACAAGTACAGTTTTGTTTTCTTTTGGTAAATCTGCCAGTTTTTACGGCATATCAACCCTTTTTTAGTAAATATGCGCAGTGTCCATTGTACACGAGTTATTTGAATGCAAATTACTATTTTTAAAAATTATTTCACTTTTATCCGGGGGGGGGGGCATAATAATGCACGCCTAAATTACTAACAAATAGAGGGTGTTTTGTTACATTCGGACCCGCGCTAACTTTGACCCCGTCGTTAAGGTTAGGGTGAGTTGGGGGTTAGGGTTAGCAATAAAGTTCAGGGTCATTGGGGGTTAGGGTTGAAGTTAGGGTGAGGTTAAAAGTTAGCCCGGGTCCCAATGTAACAAAGTACCAAATAGAGACGTTAATATACGACAAGGGCAATGATATTGTATAGTTAACGTCTGAGAAATTAAGTTTTCTTTATTTCAAATATTTATTTAGTTATTTTGTCAAATTCGTCAATCAAAAATGGCGTTCGCTTATTTTAGCTGAGGTGGTCGCTAATTTCAGACTTTATAAAAGGCTAAAGTGTTCGATTACAGTAGAGGATCTCTTTACATTAGCGACTAACCCTAGATGTAGGGGAGGGCGCCACTTTTTCCCAGGATTGCTTCATTGTCGTTGATCCTGACCTTCTAATACTGAGAGTTTTAGCAAAGTTTTTTCAGTCTTTGCTATGACTCAACCGAGGATAGAACTCTGGTATCCCGTTACATTAGCCGGTTTCAGGCTTACGATATTTATTTATTTTTTTTTTTTTAATATTTAAAATTACTTCGTATTATTATTATTATTATTATTATTATTATTATTATTATTATTATTATTATTACTATTATTATTATTATTATTATTATTTATATATTAATACGATAGAGTGTGTGTTATTTATTTTGTGTGTCACGATCTGACACTCTTATTTAAGAAGATTTAGTATTTACTTTTGCCCCTGACAACGGGGGGGGTGTAGGAAGAGGGGAATAAGGGTGCGAGTTAGAGGGGAGTCGCGACCGATGGTGACTGTTGAAGAGACAGTTTTTGCCCCGGCAACCGAGTAATTTAAATAAATATATATACTTCCATTCCATCACGCAAAATTTTGCTGCGTAAAATATGTGGATATTTCTAGCCACCGGATAATATTATTAACAGTAAATTATACAGATTGATCTAGAAAACACTGTGGAATTTACACAGGGTCCCGCTAGTATACATATATATATATATATATATATATATATATATATATATATATATATATATATACATTGATCTACCTACTAGAAACATTCTCGTGTGTCTTCTGCCTCTCTGTACAAGGGTTTGTCGGCACAACCTGACATAAGGATACTTCACCTTACATGGAAACTCTGACCAACTATTAAAAATAACCTAGTATTCGCAGTATAAATAAGATATCCTCGACACATACGAGGTATAGTGCACCTTCTCTTCCAATTTTACCTCAAGTAACAGCACTTAGTATGATACTCCACCAGACTAGATGAATTCTTGTCTTTGAGTTCAGTAAGACGTAGAGATCACAAAATGATACACTATGAAATAGTTTACTAGTTTATTGAAGAAAGGAAGAGTAATGTTCTTAATTTATTTACGAATTCAACGTTTGAGTAATAATAGAAGACATTAAATAGAATATTCAAATATCTATGTATCTCACATAGACACAAAGTATTAGCCGCAGGAAAGGGCCCCATTGATTTCTGAGAACTTCAACATAAGTAAAATACAACTAAAGATATATATATATATATATATATATATATATATATATATATATATATATATACATACATACTTATATATGGGAAATGAAAAAGGAAAAACCAAAAAGGATGTTTTTTTATGTGTTCATCAACGTTTCGTCTTTATTTGTAAGACTTCTTCAGGATAATAATATTTAAAAAAATGACATGCAAGTACGTCAACATATTAGGTTGACATGTTGCGTTTATGGGAAGTCGTAGTAGCCACTACTGGAAGCAGTAGGACCGACGTCCGGGCTTGTTGATGTCAGTCGTGTGGAAGATATATATATATATATATATATATATATATATATATATATATATATATATATATATTTCTTGTATGTGTTCTGCATGTGATATTGTAAAGTGCTTAATGAAGAAGCAGTTTGGAGTCATGAAAAGTATAATACAAATTCTTGAAAAGGATTGTACGCTAAATAATCGTTGTATTTGAATTTTTAGAACTGATATGATGTTTTAATTTTTCTATCTCAACTTATTTTATATATATGTATATATAAATATATATATATATGTGTGTATATATAATATATCAGTAGAAAGATATAAATATATATATGTGTGTTTATATGATATATATATAATATACATGTATATATATATATATGTGTGTGTGTTTATGTAAAAAGCGTTCAAAATGAAGTAACTCCAATAGTGAGATATTTAGATATATATATATATATAAATATATATAAATGTATATGTATATATAAATACATATTTCTATATATATATATATATATATATATATGTATAAATATTTCTCTCTATATATAAATATATATCTATAAATGTATATGTACATATAAATATATATTTACATATATAAATATATTCATATATATAAATATATATATATATTTAAATGTATATATATATATATATATATATATATATATATATATATATTTATTTGATAACATGTTAAAATGCGTAACGTGATGCGATTTTCTTCTGTGAGGCCATCCAGCGTTGCTAAATTTTAAATAGCCAACGACTTCCTGGAACAATACGGAAAACGTTCCCTGTGTGCTTCTCCACCGTCTATTTAAAATTCTTTTCTTTCTCCAGCTTTTTTGTTCATTTGCTTTTGACACCTGAGGATTATTCGACAAAGATGCGAAAACGTTCGTGAAACATGTGAAACCTATGGAACATTTATTAATGTTTTTAATTTGAATACAAAAAAGACCATCCGAAAAATTGAAAAAAAGGTATAAGTAAACAGACACATTCTGTTATTTTTAACAATGTTTGCATAAATGAGAAAATACTACCTACATACACACAACATAGGTACATATATATATATATATATATATATATATATATATATATATATATATATATAAAGAACAGTTATTTATTATTATCCAATACCCATGGTTTGTTTTATTACTTTTATTTTTGTTTATATTTTTTTTACATTTCCAAAAATTCGAAATTTCTGTGAGATATATTGAACGGTCCGTTTCATTTGTTTTGTGCCAAACAACATTTGTATGTCAATATCGTCTCTGCAACACTACAAAATCATCAGAAAAAGTTCACAAATAATAAGAGTTCTTAGATTAGAGTGTCTTGAAAAACACCCACATCATACATCAGTTTCATTTTAAGGTGAAAATAAACAAAAGAAAAAACAAAAATTTCATAGGAAACACTCACATGTGTACGATCAAACTAATCAGCCATATATATATATATATATATATATATATATATATATGTATATATATATATATGTACACACATATATATACATATGTATATATAATATATATATATATATGTATATATATGTACACATATATATATATATATATATATATATTTAAATGTATATATATATAAATATACAGGGTGGGCCAAAATAAGGGGCCTATCTTTAAATTTTAATAACTTGAATTTGAATAACTTCCACAAAATAAAAGTTAAACTCACCAAACTTTATGTGTGTGTAGACTGACCCTTCCGAGATTTTTTTAAATAAACAAAACAAATTTTAGCCGAAAAACACTTCTTAAAACTTACAAAAACTAAAGTATTGTTTTTTACACTGTTTTGAGTTTTTTAAGCAAAAATAATGTTTTCTAAATGAGGGTACGTTCCTTAGGGCTAATACGGCTCATGCTTGCTTCGGAAGGGGTCCTTTATTTATTCTAAAAAAAAAAAAAAAAAAAATCAATAATTAAAAAAGTTATGAATTTTTAAAAATAGGACCCTTATTTTTGCCCACCCTGTATATACATTTAAATATATATATATATATATGTATATATATGTACACACATATATATATTTAAATGTATATATATATATATATATATATATATATATATATATATATATATATATATATATGTATGAAGGCAGTTATTTTTGATGGCTTCATTTTAATCACGAACACGTTTTGTTGGCTTCTTAACTGAATGAAATACATATCTTTAAAAGTACTACATGATTTCAGTCACCCTTGCAAGTGAAATGTCAACGCAGTTAAACCTGACCCTGGGCCAATTTCTAATGCGATAACAACGTGCCGAATTCGGGATAAGTATGTGGCTACGCAAAATGTAGGGATCGAAAATTGATGACGCATTCACGTCCGTAACGCTGACTAATCATTATATCAGTAAGAATGATCATCAACAACAACAACAACAACAAATCATATGGGAACTCGCACTAAAGCTAGTAGCACTGCTTGTTATTACATTCACTCAGAGTGCCAAGCCTTAGTAAAGGAGGCTATATAATAATATGTATAAATATATATTAATTATTTATTACCTACAGAAATCGATGTTTCATGCTTACGCAATCTTCAATGCAGGAAGCTTATTCGCGACGATCGACAGGCGCGAACTCCGATCACAAATCGCCACTGATTCGCCGTTAAGAGAGTTACCAGTTGGCCACCAGAAATGAGCTTCGAATTTAGGAAGAATCAAACTTTGTAAATACCAAGTCGGCGAGTATTCACAGCAAGCGGCGAAGAGTGATAAACACCAACAACAAATCGTGTTGAATCTCGCAATGGAACGAGTAGTACTGCTTGTTATTAAATTCACTCAGAGTGCCCAGCCTTAGTAAAGGGGCCTATATGATAATATTTATAAATAAATATTAATTGTTATATATATATATATATATATATATATATATATATATATATATATATATATATATGAGTATATGAAAGGATAAAAATAATCCGACGGTATGAAATTAAAAATGGAAGAGCGGAAGACCTTTTCGCTCAACGTTTCGCCCAAAACACGACACCCAATGTCACAGCTGGCATATACTCAGTTTCTTGTCTAGACTGTAATAAGGTCTACATTGGAGAGACGCAGCGTAATCTGGACAAGCGGATTTATGAGCATAAAAGAGCGATTAAAACCAACAACACACTTAACGCCTTATGTGCTCATACTATGGAATATGGTCAGTACTTTGACTTTGAGAAATCCACTTTAATCAAAATAATACACAACAAGTCAACACGTCGAATAATTGAATCTGCCCTCATAGCCCTTTCCACAAATAAAATTAAACAAACAATGGGCTTCTACAATATCTCCCCCAACTTATCAAAAGCAATCATTAGTGAAAACAAGATAATTCTAGACACCGGATGATTCCCTGAGCTTTAAATTAAATATCCTTTGGACCCCTTTCTGCTCTTTATTTTCTCCTCTTCTTGTCCAATGCTACTTCTATGTATATTTGATATATATGTATGTATATGTGTTATATATATGTTTCGATCACATTTATGTGCATATATATATATATATATATTTTTTTTTTTGCATACCCTACATCTCAACATGAACCCAACCACTATATATATTCCCCATAATTTACAGACTTTCTCGTCTTTTGTCATTTTTGTATCCTTCGTCCGCTCTTGACAAAGCCCACGTGAAATTTGGGCGAAACGTTGAGGGAAAAGAGCTTCCGCTTTTCCATTTTTAATTTCATATATATATATATATATATCTATGATAGACTCTCCCGTCGATTTCGACGTATAAGTGCCCCGCATGTAATTGTAATTGCAAAAGTTGCACAATCCACAACAACACCTCTCCTGAGTCGGCAACGCTTGATTCCACTAGCAAGTAGTTAAAGACGACTAGAAACCATGCCGAGATTTTTTGAACTTAACGTGGTTGTTCAAAGAAATATTATCGCATCATCCTTTTCAGCACTATATCGAACAATTAATCCGATACGTAATTTGAAACCCAAAAACGACAACAAAAAAGCACCATAATTTCACAAACCCAAACGGCAAACTTCATAGCCGCTACTTTCATATTTTTTCAGACTAGGTAAAACAATAATATTACAAATCCACAAACGAACAGATGAATAAATAAATAAATAAATAACATTTTCGAGGGAATAACATGAAGGCCTTTCAAACACGAACTAACATCGAACACACTTAGGTCTTAATTAATCACTGTCCCACACGAGTTTTTTTTTCGGGGACCCCCTCAGAGATACACGTTTTCTGTCATTGTTGACGCCATTCCCCATCGGGCCGTGACTACAATCGTTTCAGCATTCCGACGATTCAACTGGCCACAGAGATTTACTAAAGATGTCTAAATATGCCCATTTGGATAAAACCGGGGTACATTTCTGAAATATGTAATATACAGTATTTAAATAAATTATATATATATATATATATATATATATATATATACATACACATATGTGTTTGTGTAAAATTTATTTAGATTTAGATTTTTTTATAAATATTCAAACATAAATATTATAACATCAAGTAATTTTAATAGTTCAATAGTGTATGGTCAGAGCTATGCTATATTCACTACTTTTTTATATAATTTTATACAATTTCAATATTATAAAGGACAGATTCACGTCATTTCATAAAACTTTTCTTTCAGCATAAAATTGTTTCGGCCAACACCAATATATTTGTAAAATACTCCTGTGCATTTATTTCTTGGTGTGGCTATCTTCAGTGCTAATAGTACTATACAAAGCAAAAACGCAAAACAAAAACATGAAAAACTAGGCGAGCGTAGCTTTAATTAGAATCACTACTCATTATCAACTTTTGTATGTTGAATAAAAAACAGGTTTTATGAAATCACGTGAATATGTCCTTTATGAAATTTATATGGTATAAAATGACATAAAATATATTATATTATATCTATATATATATATATATATATATATATATATATATATATATATATATATTTATATGAAAATGTTCCCCTGTTACTAATAACTTCACGCGATCCTAATCAAAATTGTAAGACAGTCCTAATCCAAATGCCTTGGGCTTATGTCTGTCTTCAGATCGTGACTAACATCACGAGAAATGATCAATAACAAAATAATTTCGTGTTCGCTTACTGTTTTCAATCCTATTTCGGGCAACATATGATCTCAGTTCTAGACGAGTAGAGAGGAATGTTGTATTTATTAGAACTCACTTTCATATATGCATAAACCATGAAACTATTCATTTAGACGAGTGTATGTGAATAATGATATTTAAAAAGATTTATCATAATATTTTTGCAGCCTTTTAATGGTAGGACGAGTATTTTAAGGGCATTATAAGTAGGCTGTCAAATGTAATGCGTAATGCAAAGTAAGGTTCAGGTGGAGCGTTGGCATTTCCACTTGTAAAAACATAAACGGTCCTTAATTATGTTGTTTTCACCGATGGTGTTAGGTTGGCCGCATAGTTCTAGGCAGTAGTTAAAAATGTTGACTGAAGTTTGAGGTTCGAATTGTGTCACATACACAACAATAATGTTCTACATTGATGATTCATGAAAAAGTATTAATGACATGTATATGTGGATAAGAATTTAAATAAATATTCATCATAATATATATATATATATATATATATATATATATATTTAATATAAGAGACAACTCATGTCTAGATATCTTTTAGTAGATCTTTCCAATAGTCCGGAGGGGAATTGGCTGATGAATTTGCCATAGTTTAGATTTGTCTTCCAAGTACTCGGGTCTACATTCAGGTGAATCAGGTTAATCAGGTACAGGATCTACCAACGGATATCAAGACATGCGTTGGGTTATATTCAACAATTACTTACATGCAAGAGAAGATGCTCTCTCTCTCTCTCTCTCTCTCTCTCTCTCTCTCTCTCTATATATATATATATATATATAGAGAGAGAGAGAGAGAGAGAGAGAGAGAGAGAATATACATATATATATATATATATATATAAGATAAATCTGTTTATGTCTTAATAAACATGGTTTTAATTTTCAATTGTTATTTTTTTTATTTTTTCTAAAAACATAACATCACTGTGGGATGTACTTTTACGACTCGTTTCCCTGGAATTGAGACAACCAAAATTATTATATTATTATCTTATCTGCTACAAATCTAGATCATTAGAAATATATTAATGTATATATATATATATATATATATATATATATATATATATATATATATATATATATATATGTATGTATATATATATATTGGAAATGAAAAAAGAAAAAACAAAGATATATATTTTATATATTCATCAACGTGTCGTCTTTATTGTAAGACTTCCTCAGGATGATGATTCTAAGAAAAATGTCATGCAAGTACATCGAAATATTGGGTTTACACGATGGGTTGATAAGTAAAAGTAGTAGCCGTGGCTACTAAGAGCGCAGGACGAGGGTCCAGGCTCAGAGAAGTAAGTAGTGGTAAAGAGTGAAATGAATATGGAAAGATTTGAATGGGTACCATTAAGTCAGCAGTAAAAAAGGGGAGGGGTGAGAGTATGAGTGAATTTCCTTAGGGTGGGAGAGAGGAAATGGGGGCTGAGGTTTTTGTCGTGGTGAGGTTTAGCATGGATTTTGAAGGGGCTGGGGAAAGAGGAGGGAAGGAAAAACTATGTGTATTTTAGAAAAAGATTTGAAGAAATGAAAATAACTTGAAAATCGGGTGAGGGGTGGGTAAGAGTATGAAAGAAATAGTCAAAAGGGTGAAAGGGGACAGGGGAGATTTTGTTGTGGTCAGGCGTGTCAGGCTGGATAAGGAAGGTAGGATTATTGACCAGCTGGCTATGTCAGGAATGTGTGAATATAAGTGAGTTTGAAAAAATGTGTAGAAGTGTGCTGTGAACATGACAGGAAAGATAAAGAAAAATGTTTTTAATTTTGGGGAGTGATAAGTAAAATGTAGTTTCATTCAGGATGTGTTTATGGTTTGAGATTAAATAGACGGCAAAAGGGGATTAGATATCTAAATATTTGTAAGGATGTGTAGATCGTGTTCATTTGTAAGGCTTTTATTTGTGGTTAAGTAGTTTTGATTCGTAGAGGGTGATATATGAGTATGTGAATGAATATATATGTGAGAAGGAGTTAGTACGTAAGTGTGTACGCAGGGAGTTGTATATAAGTACAATTGAGGACGATGAGAAGAAGGGTTAGCCATGATCTAGGTTTAGTTTTTGTTCGGTCGGGATAATTTTGCTCATTAAGGCAGATAGATTGTAGAAACGATTTCGTTGTCTGATGGTGTTAGAGGCTGTGATTAGTGCTGTTTCAAGTAATCTTCGCCGAGCTTTGTTATGAATGTGTTTCGTGATTTAGGCCTGTTCAATATTTGCATATAAATATATAAAGTGATAGATAGATTTATTTATCTTTTGTTTACAAAAAATATTTGTTCATAAAGCACAAGTAGAGGCATAAGGTTAAACAGTGGTATGTTGAGATGACGCTCAAAATTTCTCCGTTTCGTCTATTCTCTAAACTTGTTTTAACTACCAAAATACCACATTCACTCTACGGACTTATATACTTAAATATCGCCAAATGTTGTTTACGTTTTTCTTTACAATAATAGATAGATAAACAAATCTTATTAATAAATAATTCATTGGAATTAACGGGGAAAGTCTAACAAAAGTTTTTAAAAAACACATAAAAAACAAAGTTTTTTACTAAAATATGATTTAAGTTAAAAAAAGATCCAAGTTATCCATGAACAATGCTGAAACCTTTTTGCATTCTAAATGATTTATGTGAGTGAATACGGAATTGTAAACTATTGATAGGATAATCCAGAAAAATAAACACTCATTTTTCCTAAATCAGTCGTGTAAATTTAACGAAACTTTGTAAGAGAATAAAGGCCATCACATTTATTTCCTTATTTAATTAAGGGGTGACAAATTTTGATAACAGGATTTATTAAGAAGTGATGAAAAATTAAATAAGAAAACATATTATTTAAACAGAGAATTCAATTTCATTGGCGTCCATCTTAAGTGAAAGACGTTTAGATTTCAAACTTATATTTTTTGGAGAAAACTGTTGAACCTTTACTATTTGGTTTATAGCCATAAGACGGTCTTATGACAACAGGACCGATACTACGCTACCCACTCCCATTAAAAGATATTTTGATTGAATTGAGTTTTTTCTGTTCATTTATTTAGAAATGCATAGTTTAAAAAAATAAGATATCAAAAGGTGGATATCGGTATTTGAAGTTTACTATATATACGATATTTCAAAAATGTATATTGTATCTTATAATTAAATGAGAACAACGTTTTGATTTTATTTTAATACAGTTATAATAGATAGAAGATATTTATATGTATATATAAATACACACACACATATATATATATATATATATATATATATATATATATACGTTTGCATATTTTCACACATTTAACTTTATTAAATTCTATTTCACAGGAAAGATTAATTTAAAATTCACAGTTTAATGCCCTTCAAAACATTATAGTATCAAAGGAGCATGTGATATACATATTACTTGCACGTTCCAAAAAGTAGCTCCGCAGATCAAACGAGTCAAACAATGCATTTAGCTCTTGGAGAATGGTGTCCGAATGGACGAAAGTGCAGAAAATGTTTCACAAAATTCAGAAATAGAAAGTTCCTTTTTTAATACGAAAACCGAGCAGGACGTCCAGTTGAGATGACAAACAAACTTGTCTCACTTAAATAAAACTTAGCATGACACGTTGAATAATTAACTATCATGTGTTGATCAAATTATAAAACAGTTGAAGACAGAAGAAATTCATCATACATATTTAATATCAGTGTTGTATGATGAACTACATAAGCGTTACGTGCATTGTAAATACATTGTATATTTCTTCATTGCATTGGTCAGACATATTTTATTGCTGATTTTTTTTCAGATGTCTGTTTGTTAATGTGAGTATTACTGAGAGAGGTATTTTTAAGATACATGCAAATATCTGCATTTCGCGCAAGGCAAACTTCTGATGACGTTCACTACCTTTATACAACTCAGAAGGAGCACTGTTGCTTAATCTAATTAAGTTTTCGTTTGCCTTGACACAGTACAAAATCGATTCGCAATTAAGTAGGCAAACATCTATTCGGTTCTTCAAGACCATTTCACACAGAAGATACGTTTCTACTCTTTCTGTACGTTTTCTTTATTTCGTCTGAGCTTAGGATTTGGTTCATTATTGTAAGTTAGTCGCAACAACAAATCGTTTTGATACCACGACATAAAAAATGTTCGATTTTCTCCTGCATATTCCAGGCGTCAGGTAGAATTTCAATGAACAAAGTTTCTGTTCTAGGGTGTCTTGTCTGCAAAATGAGGAGGAAGAAAAAAAGAAAAAAACTATAAGACAGTCTCGCCCGACAAGGTTGTACTACAACGAAAGCTCGCGAAAAAAAAATTCAACTTTTAAAAAAGCGCGAATCCATGCATGACATCGCCAGGACTAAACTTATAGCGTCTTAAGAACTTGACGTCTATTCGACCCTTCAGGGTTAATACTACCATAATGAGGAGAAAGAAAAGAGGGGAAATACAAACTATAAGACAGTCTTGCCTGACAAGGTTGTACTACAACGAAATCTTGCGAAAAAAAATTAGATGTAAGAATTTTAAATTAAAAATTGCACGATTGTTGATTTTCAAAATATTTCACTTCAATACATTCTAATCCGTGCTTCAAAGATGTTGATTTATTTGCTATAGGTCTGTTTGCCTTTCAGACTTAAACATAGTTCTCTCTAAATCCAATATCAGTAAATATTTCTCATGTTCTGTCTCAATAAGTAACCAACCTTTGTTTAATGTGTTAATCATTTTGACCCTGGAATGATATTCCTCATCTAACATTTGCAATCTATCTATCTCATTAACCTTTACATCAAATTGCTTTCGATTTCGATTAGTTGATAGCCGGAATCACATAATTCAAAATAAATAAACATGGTTATTCATTCAAATTCATAGTCAAATGCAGATGTAGGCAATCTGCCTAATTAAGGTTTTCCACCATTTATGTGATGCTTGAATCACTGCTTGTTAATAAATAGTCACGTGACAAAACGAAAGGTGATTACAATTTGTATAACTTGGCATTAATGTTAGGCAATATAAATGAAGAGATGTGCCGAACGTAGATGGAATGTTGGCGAAAGTTAATGTCAACCAACAGCGTTCATCATATTTGAAAGCGGGAGAGTTACCGGAAGTCATCAATATGGAAACGATGCGATTTAACTATTGAATAGGAAACCTGCTTATTAGCCGACAGCCTAATACTCACGTGATATATTTCAATGTTCATTCAGAGTAATTTGATATTAACGATTTAAAATGCCGGTGTCTTCTATTCATGATTGGTGAATGTTATATCTATACTCTCAAGAGTGTGTGGATACAGAAATAAAGCAGAAAGACGGAAATTATAATTTGTATTAACTTTGAGTATCCATCTCCTAAGCTCAATATGTTTTCTGAGCGAAGCATGATTTACCAGGATTTTACAGGAGGATATGCTTCTATCCATCTTCCTATCATATGAGTTGAGCTTAATTGTAGTATAGAGTATGTCTGTCTTAATACAACAAATATTTCTTCAAAGTAACCTTGTAGTTTGCTTGACGAATTTCTTCTTGGAATAAAATACATTTATGTGCAGCTACTTTGCCATAAGTGTAATTCATTCAACTTACAGCCTATTTAAAAGCAATGTTGATTTTACGTAATATAATAAAACGTAACGTTTTTTTAAACATCGACCCAGAACTAAAACATTGTCCTAACAAAAACTTTAATACCTTTAATTCATTTAGAAGATAATTTGAAAATAATTAAAATCATCAATATTGCATAAATACAATCAGCATTTTCTCACTAAATTTTAGAGTACGTTTTTTAGCAAGTCGATCATTATTCTTATTTATTTATAGAAAAGTCAAGTCCAAACCGTATAAATTTAGTTATGTAACAAGGAAACAAAATTATCGATTTCATTGTATAAATATGAACAATAATCCAAGTTAATATTGCACATGAAATTTGTAAAGATAAATTGTAAAAAATTGTAAAGATACAATATTTATTAAAACATCAGAAGTTAAAAGCAAGGAGTTACATCCATGGCTTTTCAAAGACAAACTCTTTTCATCAGAGGGTGAAAAAAAAACCGACAATGTAATTGTAAATATTATCGCCAACATTTTATTTTTGAAGAATTTATACACAACTTTAAAAACATAATAATAATTTGTTGTTGACATGAAAACGTAGAGTTAGGGTAATCATCGACAAAAACAGCTGTTATATTGGAAATGAATGTTTTAAAAAGAATACTCAAAGTGTTTAGGAGTCCAAATGTTCTTGAGAAGCTGATTATTAAATACATTTACTGGAAAATATCGATTTTAAATCCATTTTTATAACCTATTGAAACACTGATCTATAGTTTTTCGTAATGCACACTTTGATATATATCGAACCTTGACGAATAACCGTCACTCAGAATCCTGTGAAAAGGATAATTCCACTCTCGGACTACTGCATACACGTTATGAATTGCACTCTTATAATAACCGCCAAATACTCAGCTTCTTTTTATTTTTTATTTTGTGTATAAATTTTTGAAAGTTAAATGTTGCACATAACATTTACAATTACATCATCGGTTTTTTTATCCTATGATGAAAAGAGTTTGTCTTTGAAAATCCATGGATTAAGGATACGAAACTCCGTGCTTTGGACTTCTAATGTTTTAATATATATTGAATCTTTACTATTCTTTATTCTCATCTTTCATCTCTAAAATTGATTGCTCTATTCAATATATTGAGCTTTATATTATCACGATAGATTATTAATAAACGATAATTCAATTATCTTTAATTTAATTCAACATTTTAATATTATATATATATAAATATATATATATATATATATATATGTATATATATGTATATATATATATATATATATATATATATATATATATATATATTGTATAATGGAAACTTTACTGCGTGAGAAGTAATAATAACAAACAATCCGAATAGTTTGCTTGCTAAACTAAAAACCACGTATAACTTATATATATATATATATATATATATATATATATATTTATATATACATATATATATACATATATATATATAAACACCCATAAACACACACATATATATATATATATAATATATATATATAATATATATAATATACAAAGGGGCGTTCAATAAGTAATGCCCCTGACTAAGTTCCCATAGCAGTAGATTAATGAAACTTAGCCCATTTATTAGTCTTTCTCTACATAGGAACCACCCAGAGTTATGCATTTCTCCCATCGTTTGATGCAGCTCTTGACACCGTTTTTGTAAAATACCCCGATTTGGTCCTCCAACCACGTCGTAACTTCAGAAATCAAAGCTGCATTATCTGGGAAACACTTTCTTTTCAAAAACAACTTCCTGGCTGGAAAGAGATCAAAGTCAGAGGGTGCAAGATCAGGGGAGTAAGAGGGATAGAGTGGGAGTTCATCGCCACACGCCGTGTTTCCGATCTGGCGACATGCGAGAAGTGGACCGTAGCCTTGTCTTGCAGGAGGAGGATACCTTTGCTGATCGTGCCCTGCCTCTTGATTTTGATAGCTTCTCTTATTTTAATCAAAAGTGAAGCGTAATAGTCTCCTGTAATTGTGGTACCCTTTTCCAGGAAATCTATCATCACTACTCCGATCTGGTCCCAGAACTCTGAGCATGATCTTGTCAGCGGAGAGCTGCACCCTTGCCTTCTTTGTGTTAGATAATGGCGCTGTAAGAGATGGACGCATCTGTGCAAGTCGGGTCTGACTTGTGCGAATTAACGCATGGCTTGTTCTCACAGTCGGAGCTGGCAGACATGACAAGGTTACCGAGTGATGAGACCTCAATTCAGAGAGGTCAGTCTGCAGCTGCGAAGGGCTCTGTGATTTCGCGGGCCTTGCGTGGGAAACAAAGGGGATCTGTGACGTGACTCGTTCTCGTGAGAAGCGAATTTGATTCAATCTGTTTTCAGAGGGCGAACTGATAAGACGTGCGATTCACAATGTAAAGATACGGTATATTTCCCTAAAGGGAAGACAAGCGCAAGAATCCTTCCTCTCTCTAGGGATAGTTAAGAAACTTCAACGTGGAATTTGCTCTCTCTAGTCTCCATCGACGTGATTAATTTACCCCCAGATAAATTAACAATGCTTGAATAAATGAATGAAAGTTAAAAGCAGAGATTGTCTTCGAAGATTACGACATGGCTTTTATTGCAGACAAGAACGAAAGCAGAGAAGAAGGAGTTCACCCACAGACGACGAGTATACGAAACGCGTAGTGCCGCGGTCCAGGCAGGAGTAGTTGCAACGATTACGATCTTACGTATTATATATGTATTACATGTAATACAACATTTGGAGGTGGTGAGTCCAAGTACTTCGACTTCTTTGGAGTTGGTCTCTGGATAATTGTGATGGACCCAATTTTCATTCTGTATAATCAGTCTTTTGAAAAACTTTGACTCATCTTCTTGGCATATCTCCAAATTCATGCTCAAGCACTCTACGCGTTCTTGCTTCTGGAAAGGTGTGAGCAACCTGGGAATCCATCTGGCAGACACTTTATACTTTGCAAATGGTCATGAATTATAGTTTCCACAGATCTTGTACTAACTTTGACCTCTTGGGCTATTTGGCGAATAGTAATGCGTCGATCTACCAAAATGGCAGCCTCAACTTGACGGACAGATGCCTCATCAATTTCCACAGACTTCCGGCCATGTTTGAATTCACGATGCCAGCGTTTTACAATGTCATATGATGGGGCATCATAACAATATTTTTTATTTTCATCAAAAGTCTACTTTGGTGTGCGTCCTTTCAAATGCAAAAACCTGATCACTGCGCGACACTCAACTAGCTCACTTTTACACCGGACTCATGTCAAATACCCGTAAATAAAAACCCACAATTAGTTCAGAGCTGTTTTTGCAACATAACTCATACACATAAATTTCATCTAGATCAGATAACTTGATATGGGTCTGGGCATTACTTATTGAACGTCCCTCGTATGTATAAACAGGTTTTGTGAAACGATGTTAATCAAAACATTGGATATGCTATAAAATTGAATAAAAATATTGTGTACAACATAGCTTTTGCCCTACACTATTGAGCTATTAGAATGGCTTTATGTTCTAAAAATTATATTTAAATACAATTGTTTTAAGATGAATAGAAATGTATATATATATATATATATATATATATATATATATAGTAAGCTATTAAAAAATATTTACGGCAATTAAGCTATACATAGGTGTCCGTGTTTCATCCTCGTAGAAGATCGTCAGAGTAAAATAAATAGAATTCTGTGTTAACGGGTGTTTATATATACACATTGTGTTATTTATTGCAAACTAACTAATCGGATTATTTGTTATTACTTTTCACGCGCTAATGTTTCTATCATCCAATTGCAGGACTTCTTACCAACGATATATATATATATACAGGGTGGGCAAAAAAAAGGGTCCTATTTTTAAACATTCATAACTTTTTTATTTATTGATTTTTAAAAAAAAATTTTTTAGAATAAGTAAAGGACCTCTTCCGAAGCAAGTATGAGCCGTATTAGCCCTAAGGAACGTACCCTCATTTAGAAAACATTATTTTTGCTGAAAAAACTCAAAACAGTGTAAAAAACAATACTTTAGTTTTTGTAAGTTTTAAGAAGTGTTTTTCGGCTAAAATTTGTTTTGTTTATTTCAAAAAATGTCGGAAGGGTCAGTCTACACACACATAAACTTTGGTGAGTTTAACTTTTATTTTGTGGAAGTTATTCAAATTCAAGTTATTCAAATTTAAAGATAGGACCCTTATTTTGGCCCACCCTGTATATATATATATATATATATATATATATATATATATATATATATATATATATATATTAAAAAAAGATTGTAAAAGAAGGTGTATTATAAGAGTTTCTCAAGATTTCAATCAAAATTTTATTTTCATAAATCATGGAAAATTTCTATTTGATCGTCAATAATTTTCAACCTTACAATATCCATATGTACTAAAAAACAAAAAAACATTTTTTCTATATTTCAGTAAATTAATAACTAATTAATTTGTTTCCGAAATAAACTTTTATGAAATGTCGACGTAACCATGAAACACTAGAAAAAAGGATTCAACACCAAACCTATGCCAAGAAGTACTAATCGAATTCAATTTTCATATAAACACTAGAAAAAAGGATTCAACACCAAACCTATGCCAAGAAGTACTAATCGAATTCAATTTTCATATAAACACTAGAAAAAAGGATTCAACACAAAACCTATGCCAAGAAGTACTAATGGAATTCAATTTTCATATAAACACTAGAAAAAAGGATTCAACACAAAACCTATGCCAAGAAGTACTAATCGAATTCAATTTTCATATAAACACTAGAAAAAAGGATTTAACACAAAACCTATGCCAAGAAGTACTAATCGAATTCAATTTTTATATAAACACTAGAAAAAAGGATTCAACACAAAACCTATGCCAAGAAGTACTAATCGAATTCAATTTTCATATAAACACTAGAAAAAAGGATTCAACACAAAACCTATGCCAAGAAGTACTAATCGAATTCAATTTTCATATAAACACTAGAAAAAAGGATTCAACACAAAACCTATGCCAAGAAGTACTAATCGAATTCAATTTTCATATAAACACTAGAAAAAAGGATTCAACACAAAACCTATGCCAAGAAGTACTAATCGAATTCAATTTTCATATAAACACTAGAAAAAAGGATTCAACACTAAACCTATGCCAAGAAGTACTAATCGAATTCAATTTTCATATAAACGCTAGAAAACAGGATTCAACACCAAACCTACACCAAGAAGTACTAATCGAATTCAATTTACATATAAACACTAGAAAAGAGGATTCAACACCAAACCTATGCCAAGAAGTACTAATCGAATTCAATTTTCATATAAACACTAGAAAAAAGGATTCAACACCAAACCTATGCCAAGAAGTACTAATCGAATTCAATTTACATATAAACACTAGAAAAAAAGGATTCAACACCAAACCTATGCCAGGAAGTACTAATGGAATTCAATTTTCATATAAACACTAGAAAAAAGGATTCAACACCAAACCTATGCTAAGAAGTACTAATCGAATTCAATTTTCATATAAACACTAGAAAAATTATTCATATTAACCGAACTGACAATGTATCAGGTTGGAAAGAAAGTAATGTCGTTTTTGTCAAACAGATTTCTTTCCTCTGAAATATTCACATTAATGCATTTTTAATCTTTACAATAATTTCCCTCGTTTTCTATGACTACTGCCCAACGATCAATTAGCTTCTTGACGCCTTCTTCAAAAAAATTCTGATTTATTAGAGAAAAACAAATTTAGGTCATTTTTTAGTTGGTCGTCATTCACGTAAATGTTATTGTTTAAGTTATGCTGCAACGACCGGAAAAGATTGTAGTCAGATCAGGCAATATCAAGTGAATAAGGCGGATCAGGGTAAACGTCCCACTTCATGACTTTTTCCTGAGTGATTTTTGGTGTGTGAGATTTCGCGTTATTATGCTAAAGCACTACACCCTTGCTATGAGTAATGCAATTCTTAGATCATCCAGCTGCGAAGAATAGTTTACTGCTGTGATTGTGTGATTAGGCTCTAGTAACTATAATGAATCAGTCCTCCTATGTCCCACCATAAAGAGAGAATAACCTTCTTTAGGTGTAGTCCTTGTTTTTTAAACAGGCGGTGGACTTTGGTTTCGGTCTAACCACTGTCTTACTCGTTGGGTATTCATGTAAAGAACCCATTTTTCGACTCCAGCCACAATTCTTTGCAAAATTGGTTCTCGATTATTACTGGAAAGCAAAAATGTGCAAACAGTAAATCTTTGATTTCGTTGAGTCCAAGTTTTGAAAATGTTGTTAACTCGTGAAGGCATGAAATAATTTTTGTATGGGTGGTATTGAATTGTTGAGCTAATTCTCTGCTGGTTAACTATGGATTGTTCTCCACAGCGTCTTTAATGGCGTCTTCATCAATTGATTTTGATCTTCCTGAACGTCGCCGATCTGACAGGTTAAAGTCTCCAGAAGAAAATTTTGCAAACCACCGTTGACATTTTCGATCATTCAGAACATGTATCCCATAGACAGTTCCAATATTCCTTGTAGCTTCTGCAGCTGAGTTTCCTTTTTTGAATTCATAGAGTATGCAATGTCTGAGATGCTCCTCACTAATATCCATTTCTTGACGGCTAAGACCGTTAAACTTAATATTTTCCAACTATCTACTATATCTAAAAAGCAAAGCAAAGTATTAAGAGACCAATTCACAAAAAAAATCTAGAACTATGTACAACTTAGGAGGTTTGACAGTGATGAAGTAACAAATACGACATTACTTTCTTTCAAACCTGATAGTCTAATTAAACTTCTAATTAATATTCAATTATAAATTATACTAGAGTAGTCTTTCGACCCTAATATAATATTAGATAAGTTCATTATCACCTACTCTATAATAAGTAAGTAAACGTAGGTGCCTGTAGATTGGGTAAAGTTTGATAGGTTTTTTTTTTGTTTTCAAAAATAAATGTAGGCGTGAGAGCGCTCTAACTCTTAATAGATTTCAAAAACGGCCTATGCTAGAAATCTCATTTCTTTGATCAATCATAACTCAAACACCAATAAATGCCAGTATACTGAAATCATGTGCCCTTAATAGGGTTAAGATAGAAAATTCATATACACTAAATGTACAAAAGCAAGGAAATTCCCAAATTTTTACACTTTTATTGTCATTAATTAAGGGTATGACTATATATCAACCAAACCATTTCATTATCATACCACTACAGTATTAATCTCTATGCATGAGTGGATGAAGTGTGTGAGGTGCGCTGAAGAAAAATTCCTACCAGCAAAATACATAGCCCTGTTGTGCTCGCATACCCTTAATGATAATAAAAGTGTAAAAATTTGGGAATTTCCTTGCTTTTGTACATTTGGTGTATATGAATTTTCATCTTAACTCTATTAAGGGCATATGATTTCAGTATACTGGCATTTATTGGTGTTTGAGTTATTATTGATCAAAGAAATGAGATTTCTAGCATAGGCCGTTTTTGAAATCTATTAAGAGTTAGAGCGCTCTCACGCCTACATTTATTTTTGAAAACAAAAAAAAAACACCTATCTAACTTTACCCAATCTACAGGCACCTACGTTTACTTACTTATTATAGAGTAGGTGATAATGAACTTATCTAATATTATATTAGGGTCGAAAGACTACTCTAGTATAATTTATTCTGTTATTATTTGAGACAGTATTTAGTTTTTGGCATGCATTTAATCGCAATCTTACGGGTTAGGCAAAAGACAATATTATACTATCTTTTAAATCGCAATATTGCCAAATAATCGGATATATATGTTTATGCAAGGCCAGAAACCCATACATTTCTAGGCAACTCAAATGTGTATATTATTTCTTAATAAGTTCTGACTGCAGTTCTACAGATCAGCGAATTTCATTGAGTAAGATCTAATTGTTCCTATTAAATGACAGTAAACCGTAAATTATATTTGTATCAAGCATCACATTCGCTCACTATTCCACGTTTGCTATACAAATATCTGCAATTCGATTATATTGCCATGAACATCCTCGTCCTATGCGACTATTGAACCGAGTTTGTAATACGATTCTTCTGAATTGTGCTACAAAGATTCCAGTTCCTATGATAGTGCGAATCGAGGAGGAATAGAAAGATGTGATATAGTTGATTTCATTAAAATAGTCTTACAGTGCTTTATCACGTAGACGTGTGAATCAGGGTATCCAGTGGTTTAACGCTCAACTGATAAATGTCACGTTAAAAATAGAACAATATCACAGTTCATCTCCCACGCAAATGGTTTACTTGCTAGTCATCGTAATAGTTTGTCTCCCTTGTCATGATAATGGATTCTATTCCTTGTCATAATAATGTCTTCTCTCCCTTGTCATAATAATGGCGTCTCTCCCTTGTCATGATAATGGCTTCTCTCCCTTATAATAATAATGGATTCTCTCCCTTGTTATAATAATGGCTTCTCTCCCTTGTTATAATAATTGCTTCTCTTCCTTGTCATGATAATGGCTTCTCTCCCTTATAATAATAATGGATTCTCTCCCTTGTTATAATAATGGCTTCTCTCCCTTGTTATAATAATGGCTTCTCTTCCTTGTCATGATAATTGGTTGCAATTAGGAACTGATAAAAGCAAACTCTGACTTTTTTTACGATAACGTCAATGAAGTAGAAATGTTTTATAGAATATGTTACGTATTCATCTAAACATTTTTACAATGTTGCTCCCAGTATTACATATATTTAAACACATTTCATATTACTCTTGGTAGTATTCATGAGAATATACATGGAATTTACTTACATGCTAAGTAGTGTGTCTCTTTCTCATTGAATGTGTCATAACCTTGTATAAATGTAGATATCTGTTATTACTTTATGATTTTTGCAAATGCAAGTTCATTTATTTGTAATGTAAGTGTATTCATTACAGTGTTATCTTAAAGATACGTCCAACATCTTGCTTAAGGAGTAACACGTACATTAAATTAAATTGTTATTGCTAAATGTGCATATTGAATCTATCTGCAAGTATTTGTAATATTTCAGTAATAACAGGATGGGGCATGTGAATGAACGCGCATCTGTATGGTCCTAGTAAAGATAGAGTGAAGATAATGGTTCAAAGTGATTCTTGAAATCGGTAACTTAGTCATGCGCGAGTAAAACCAATACGCTCTGTCGATAAACCAAAATATAAAAGAAAGAGATTAAAAACAGAATTCCAATATATATAGCCTATTGATTTCCGCGTTACATTATCAAAAGATTATTTGAAACATAAACATGACGGGCCGATGCATAGACAAATCCTATTATAGATTAATCAAATATTATATTAAAAAATTAAGCGTAATTCTGTTCGAAATCGATCCACAGATTATATGTCATGCTCGAGAGAAAAAGCCGGACGGACCGACGTACCCTGTTATGAACAAATATGATATTATATTTCAAAATGAATCATGGCAAAACGACAGTGTGAAAGATTCTATATTGTTATATACCAATGCGTTACCACTTACAAAGGCCACACTCCACTAGAAGATAAAGGTTGCATGAGATTATCAGTTGCGTAGTTTAGAATACTATGATTGGATTAGAAACAATGGGAAGAATTTTATAATAAAAAAAAAACAGCTCGACTAGTATTTGTAAATATTGGACTTGGGGATGACCATCTAAAAACCAGTGATACAGTCTTGTAGTATTGCAAATATGTGAAATCCATTGAAAGAATTCTGTTCATGAATATTTTGTTTGCTTTTAGGTAGAGATAGGGATAGAAAACAATTATTTGCAGTGGTGGTAACCGGACAGATTTCTTCTGCAAATGTTTCACATGGGTGACGAACCAGACATAAGAGCTCAATCGATTACTTACCTGACAGAAAACACGAAAAAGTCAAGAAGAACTATCAATGTTTATTTTGTAAGTAAGGGATTGTACGGAACAGAAGTGATCATAGAAGAGTGCGGCGTCGATGTTTGAATCTGCCAAGACAAGAACAAGTGCTCTGAGCGGCACCTCCCCAGATGTGACAACAATACCTGAACGTAGGATGTATTTGACAAACTTACATTAGCAGTAAAGTACATTCTTGATCGGTAGAATATTTCAATAATGTTTCCAGCGACCTTATAGAATTACTTAGATGTGTCGAAAATAAAATGCCTCTATCCAATCAAAATGTTTCGCGATGCAATCGCTATTTCAACGTCACGATGGACAGACGAACATCGCTTCTCTTAGAGATCTGTGGACGCATCTAAAATTCAATTTTATTATTCTCCAATATTTCATCCAATTTAAGGAAGTTTGCTCTCATTTAATATTTATTTATGGTGTCGACACTTTTAAATTAAAATGTCAAAATGAAGCAAACGCCCACAGCATTTGTTTTATTTAATTTTTAATATTTGACATCTTAATTGATAATTATAAAGAAATGTGCTTTGAAAATGTCAAGATTTAGACATGTTTTAATGGGATTCATTTGCGTATTTCATGTTGGAATAGTTTTAGTTTTATTCCGTCATCAGTTTATTAAAGACATCACTTGAAACGCATATCCGTCAACGTCAATTATAATGGCTAATAATTAAAGAAAGATTTGCAACGATTACTTGAATCGATGTGATTATTATTACTTTGACATCCTCCTTGTCGTATAGTTTCTAAGAGAAGCATCTGTAAATGAACATTAAATATGACATATACAGAATGTTCGACTTCAATAAAACCTCGTATTTCTTCGCGTAGTTTTCAGGATTACTATTGCGATTAAAACAAAAAGACTGTGAAATTTACACATAAACATTAAAGAAATAGAAAAATGATTACACATTAAAATAAATAATAAAAATAGGCACGAACAAATACGAGTGAAATGAATATTTCAAGAGAAGAGTTTGCGACGATTTTAAATAAATGTTTATTTAATAAACATTTATTTTAAATAAATGTTTATTTAATAAACATTTATTTTAAATAAATGTTTATTTAATAAACATTTATTTTAAATAAATGTTTATTCAATAAATAAACATTTATTTTAAATAAATGTTTATTAAATAAACATTTATTTAAAATAAATGTTTATTAAATAAACATTTATTTAAAATCGTCGGAAACTCTTCTCTTGAAATATTCATTTCACTCGTATTTGTTCGTGCCTATTTTTACTATTCATTAATTCATTAATGTAACAAAATTAGACTTAATTTATTAAAGAAGATCTAATTTTGTAACATTAATGCATTCGGAAACAGAGTAACATTAATGAATTCGGAAACAGAGTAACATTAATGAATTCGGAAACAGAGTAACATTAATGAATTCGAAAACAGAGTAACATTAATGAATTCGGAAACAGAGTAACATTAATGAATTCGGAAACAGAATAACATTAATGAATTCGGAAACAGAGTAACATTAATGAATTCGGAAACAGAGTAACATTAATGAATTCGGAAACAGAGTAACATTAATGAATTCGGAAACAGACTAACATTAATGAATTCGGAAACAGAGTAACATTAATGAATTCGGAAACAGACTAACATTAATGAATTCGGAAACAGAGTAACATTAATGAATTCGGAAACATACTAACATTAATGAATTCGGAAACAGAGTAACATTAATGAATTCCGAAACAGAGTAACATTAATAGAATTCAGAAACAGAGTTACATTAATGAATTCGGAAACAGAGTAACATTAATGAATTCGGAAACAGAGTAACATTAATGAATTCGGAAACAGAGTAACATTAATGAATTCGGAAACAGAGTTACATTAATGAATTCGGAAACAGAGTAACATTAATGAATTCGGAAACAGAGTAACATTAATGAATTCGGAAACAGAGTAAGATTAATGAATTCGGAAACAGAGTAACATTAATGAATTCGGAAACAGAGTAACATTAATGAATTCGGAAACAGAGTAACATTAATGAATTCGAAAACAGAGCATCATTGCAAAACTAAAATAATTTCATGATAATACTTAAAACTGTTAGTTAACTTCATGTAAGCACGATTTAAAATTTACATAAAATTAAAATTATGCTCTGAGTAAAACAAAAGTATTAATTGAAGGAGACTATGTTAGAATGAGAATAAACCCTCTTTTAACTCTTGTCTATAAGCGATAAAGTGTTTAGATTCTTGTCTAGACTATCAGGGTATCTGTTAAATCTTCATTATGTTTGTTTTAAGAGGAAAAATAGAACATAATACGTAAACTTTTATATTAACATACATGTAGTTTCCATCATCCACATTAAAGGCGTCATAACAATTTCTAATTCTTAACGACATAAAAAGCAGTAATAATACCATTCCTTTATCTATAACTAGGAATATAGCCGTTCCAGGCGGGTAAAATAGTAATTATGTCTCCTAACGAATATCAAAATCAATATATCATGATACTAATCGTCATTGACATTTTGAGCAAAATCGATAACATGATATTGATTTCAGAAAATGTATCAAAGAAAAAGGTTAAGCTAAAGGTTTTTTTAAACTGAAATTCACGGAATCTGACTTAATTGCCTTCCTATGACTACGGATCAAAGACAATGCAAATCTGAAATATTTGACTTTTACAATGTTGTGCCCATGTTATTCTCTCTAAAATACTTTAAAATACTAAAGAGAAACTGAAATTTGTGGAATATTTATGAACTAACGTCTAATATGTATTGTTCAAATTTCACAATAATCAGAGGTATAAAAATTTAAACGAACGACCTCCACATCCCTTCAACACCCCTTTGAATCTAAACTAAATCAAACTAAATATGCGCTTGACATTTCGAAGGCCTTTGGTATAATATGGCATTCTAGTCTCTTACACAAATTTCAGGGTTGTGGTATTGGTGGTGAGATTCTTGACATTATAAGGTATTTTCTAAGCTTGCGAGTAACTTTGAACGGTGTCTCTTTTTTTTCTTTTCAATGCTGGTGTTCCTCAGGGATCTATTCTAGACCCAATACTGTTTATTCTCTATATAAGTAATTTTCCAGAGAATATTGTTTAGAAAATTAACATCTCTGCTGACGATACCACTCTCTATTCTGGAGTATAAAATAACATGCATCTTCTGATCCTGCGTTTCGACCGACTTACAACATGGACAAGGACTGTTTTTCGTTCCAAAATAATATTTGTTCTTTTTTATTCTGACCCCAATTCTGCCTGCAGACAGCTCACGTTTAGAACGCATGACCTGCTTAGTAACATTACTGTTGTGGACCCGTTTAGAGGTACTAACAATGAAATGAAAGAACAACAGGTTTAGAGTTGATAATAATGAATGGTATTGAACAGAGAAATTATACACAAGTCAGTGTTGGCAGTGCTAGTGCCTAAATATACTACAAATGTTCTCCCGGCAAAAGCCGGTATTTATGGTAGCAGGTTGCTACCATTTAGTTATTATTAAAGAGTAGGAAGGTTCACCCACAACACCCCCTTCCGAAATTCATTCCCCCGGAATCTCAAGGTATATCTTTTTCCTAGGATTCACCTCGAAACTCCCGGTTAATTTACGTTTTCTTGATGAACGTCTCTGTTCCGGGGGCGTTGTTGGTGTTGGCAGCTCAAATGCTCGTATAGATCTCCCATGATGGTCTCACTCTGATCCGATGGGCCTTCCCCTGGGTCGTCCGACATGCGACAACGCATTTGGTTACTGTGTTTTTTACAGGCGCCTCTAGGACCCTCTACAATGTACACCATCCGCCCCAATCTTTTTTGTACCTTTCCCACTTCCAACATGGCTTTGTTTCCATGGTGTTCCTGGAAGAAAACCTTCTCTCCATCCTCGTACCTCTTCTTTGGTGCCGTAATGTTGGTCGGTTTCACCTGTTTTGGTAAAGGTTGTCGAATACCGGCTTTATTTTTCTTCCAAACATTACTTCCACCGGTGGTACCTGGGCTGGTGTGTTCTCGTTGGGTGTAATTCTATACAGTTGAAGGAACTGCTGGAGTGCCTTGTCTCTCGATGTGCCCGTCGATCTTTTCAACGCTCTCTTCAAGGTATCAACGAATTTTTCTGCTTGTCCGTTTGACCCCGGATGGTAAGTCGGAGTGGTGATATGTTTAATTTTTTTAATGCTTCACAAAATTCTTTGAACTCTCGTGAAGTAAATTGTGTACTGTTGTCCGATACAACAATGTCCACCACTCCGAATCGGGCAAACAGTTCATGCAACGCGCATATCGTGACATACGTTCTGGCCATTTTAAGTAGCTGTAAACTATAATTAAATAGTAGAAGCCTACCAATGGCCCCACCAAATCTATGTGAATCCGGGACCATGGTTGCTCTGCCTTTGGCCATGGACAGTACTGAATAGGTGGTGCTTTCCCTGCCGATGCGCAGCCCGCACAGGCCTTCACCTTCGTCTCTATGTCCCTGTCCATGTTTTTCCAATACACATAACATCTCATTAGGCTCTTCATGCGTGTCGCTCCGGGATGCCCCTTATGGAAATCCTTCGGGATTTTTTTTTAGCGTAGCTGGGATTACTACTTGCTACCGGTATAATAATGTGTCACAACAGACTGAAAAAGCTTCTGTCGTTTGCTCATCGTCTGTTTGTAATTTATTTTTAATTTTGATAATAAAATTATCTTCTCTTGCTTCTTTTTGTATATCGCCAAGTGTGACTGGCAGCTCTTTTATTGTGTTACACAGTACTTTACTATAGTCATATTCAGACCGAAGGGATGCTATAACTGTATCCTCGAGCGGTTCCGTGTACTTTGGGATTAGCCGCGATAAACCATCTGCGTGTCCTAGTCATTTTGATGGTAAAAATTCCATCTCAAAGTCATAATTTAACAGAGTTATACCCCCTCTCTGTAGGCGGTTTGCTGTGTAAGTTGGCAAGCCTTTTTTTTATCCAAAGATGGTGATAAGTGGCTTATGGTCTGTTTGTAGGATAAAATGACGGCCGTGTAGATACCTGTGAAATTTAGTCATTGCGAACACACTACCCAACGCTAATTGGGGAGGGAAGGGGAGATTAACATGGGGCAGAAAAATAAAAAAGAGGAGTGAGATGAGGACAAAATAATAGGGGGCATGTAATGGAATCAATCATGCACTAGCTAAATTGTTGAACTTAAAAATCAAAAGAAAATTAAACAGAAAATAACTTAAAATAAGTATAAATCTAACTTTGAATTAAAGCAGTGATCGTTTCCTGAACCCAACATTCCCTGCCTAAGGCACGTCCAGATACCACTCAAATCTACCGTCAGCCACTCTACACAGTCGCACCCACCTTTCACCACAATCTGCTGAAGAGAGTTTCACCATTTCGGCCGAAATGCGAGCCTTCAGGTAATATTTGAAAATCGCAATAAGGTCGAGAGAAGACTGTCTTGAACCTAGTCTTCCAAATCGTAACTCTCATAATGGCTAGTAAGCTTAAAAACGTAAACCGTTTTTGCCTATCAGTTGTCGGAGCCCAGTTGCTGCATACATTAATGGGTTCCAGGTCAAAAGACGATACGTTAAGAATACGAACCATGTAGCCTGCAACAAGCTTAATCAGCGGCACGACGATGCGGCAAAACACGAAGACGTCACTTAAAGTCTCGTCTTCATCGCTGCATCTGACACAAGTCGGAGAATTACTCAAGCGTGCTGAATGAAGCCTCTTACCTACTAAGAGTGCATTCCTAATCGTCAGCCAGGTTAGTGATGCCTCGTCATTGTCAAAGCACCTTAACCCAGGCGCCCAAGGCCAAATTGAGCGGAGCCACCTCCCTCGTCAAAGCGAGCCCCTCAGGCCTATCATTTCGGACACTCTCCCTCACCATTACCCAATATAATGCCTTTCGAGACAACAGCAGGGTTTCAGAGAGGCTTTCTGTCACCCTTGAACGGAACGTCAACGCATGTTTAGATTCGCGATAGAAGGAGCACTCGTTTCGGGGCAACCTGTGTGCCTCTCCCTCATCCAAGTGCACACTTCTCAAAGCCGGAAAGGCTTTCTTAGTGTCTTTCGTTCCAAAATACACCGTTTCCCTAAGATTGTGTACTCATTCGGTCAAGATAAACCAGCCTAAGTGCGTGGCATCGAATTTCGATGCTAGGCATACCCAGACCGCCCTCACAAGGATGAAGGTAACACATCTCGCGACGGACCATAGGGAACTTTCCAAGCAACAAAAACCTGAACAGAGCCCGCTGCATTTCCAGCAGTGTATCCGACGGGAGTGGGAGCACTGAAATACGATATAGGATAATCAGATAAATGTGAGAAACACACACCTCCGCTCTCCCCTTTAACAAAATATTTATCCGGGACCACAAACCAGCTGCTGCCCTAATCGCTTTAAGGACTTCCGACCAATTTTTATCCAGCTGAAGATCAGGACCAAACAAGACGCCGAGCAGCTTGCAAGGCCCATCTGTCCAGCCAAAGGGTCCCTGCAAAGAATAACTCTTCCAGGAACCAATGCGCAAGCCAACAGACTTATCGTAATTGATGTTGGCCCCTGTCACCGTTTCATACATTCTGACTTCTCCGTCGACGACACTAATCTCGGCATTGCTCGTTACAAGCACAGTCAAGTCGTCGGCATAGGCGGAGTACTTCAATGTGGTGCAAGCACCTGCCAAAGTAATTCCACGCAGGACCTGTTAAGGAAAGGCTCCAAAACAAGCACATAAAGCATCCGTGAAAGAGGGCACCCCTGACGAAGATATCTAGACAATCTGAAGGCCCCAGACCTCATGCCATTTACTTCAACCCTAAAACCGGGGTTCGCATGCAAGAGGCGAATCCAGGAGCGGAATTACGGGCCAAAACCGGCCGCAGACAAAACAGCCTCCAAGTACCGATGGTCCACCCTATCGAATGCTTTAGACTGATCTAAATTGATTAGCTCGGCTTCAGTGTCGACTTTATCTATGATCAAGTGTATCGAGTGCAAGTTATCCTAAATGGTCCGGCCCTTCACAAAACAAGTCTGTTCGGGGCTAATTAGACCAGGCAAAACAAGTTGCAGACGATTGGCTAAGATCTTGGCCAAAATCTTTAACTCCGCATTAAGCATTGTTAGGGGCCAAAAATTATCTAACCCATCCGGACCATTTTTGCTTTTGCATAACAATTTCACTAAACCGATGGTCAAGTACTGGGGAATAGCCCCGTTCCTAAACCACGAGTTAAACAAAACTGCCAGCAAGGGAACGAAAATGGGCGACAACCTCAAATACAGTTCGTAGGGCAAACCTACAATCCCCGGAGACATGTTAAGGCCGACCCCCCTAAGGCTTCCCGGACTTCATCCTCTGTTTTGCAACCTTCGCACCTAGTCGCTTCGGTCGCCTCAAGACGAGAAAAGTCGGCTAAATACGGGTCGAATTGTGCTAAAGACAAACCGGGTTCCCGAGTAAAAAGATCCTGGAAATGAGAACGAAAAGCCTCCAGAACACCTTCGTTTGTAGTCACGAGCCCCCCATCCGGCAATGAGACACAAGCGATATGTCGATCAAATGTATTCGATGCTCCTCTGCACGCAGTTCAGCGGCCATGTGTGCCGCCTCGTTAGGTACTCTTTTTTAACCTAGCACTAATCACTAAAGCCTGGTGTTCTTTGATAGCCAAAGAAGTCAGCTTGGCCTTAATTATAGTAACACTAGAGCTATCCCCCACCTCCACCGCCTGATCTAATCTAGACTTTAGTGCCACTTTAGCTGCCCTAGTTGATAGATTGAGTCGTCTGCTAAAATCGGCAGGAAAGGACCTAATAACCTTCTTAAAATGAATCCACTTCCTATTCCCAATTACAGCCCCCGTCAATTCCCGCTGTAAGGTTAGTAATAGCTGTTTCTGGTAGCCCTTCACATCGAACAACGAAGTGTTGAGCTTCCAGTACCCAACTAAACTAGGCTTACGTCTATCTAAGTTTACATGGACCCGAACAAGTCTATGGTCTGAGTAAACTATATTATGAAAACTTGGACATTCAACTAATCTTACGTCGACTCTCCTAATTAAGAACCGATCGATATAACTCAAAAGTTGTACCGAATCGGAGCCGCGTCTAGCTGTCCAAGTCCATACTCTATCTCGTGGCTTTTCATTCCGGTACTTATCGACAAAATCGAACTTATCGAGGAAGTCCCGAAATAATCTAGCATCCCGATCGGTGTTAGTACCTCTAGGCCGATTAAGATCTAAATTGGGATCCAGGACCGCGTTCCAGTCTCCCGCTAGAATGACCGTCCGAGAAGTAGAATTCAAGAACTGCTCGATTCGCCGACAGAAAGAACCGAGCTCAGAATGGCTATTGGGCGCATAAACCCCGACGAGCCGAAATGCTTTCTCCTTTATGGTAATATCCAAAACATAAAGTCTCCCTTCCGAATCCATGTAGCGAGGTCACACGACGCATCTAAGGACTTGCTTACCAGCCAAGAAAACACCCTATCAGAAGAATTAAAGTACGCTGAATAAACGTGGAAACCCTTAGCCAGCGCACCCTAATAGTCCCCAGAAATCAAGTGGGTTTCCTGAACACAACATATATCCACTCCGAAATTTACGCCAGAAAGAGAGCCATGAGGGTGCCTTAGAGTTGGGTTCCAGAAACGAACATAGCAGTGGTCAGGATGCCGACGGCTCTCCCAAAAAATTGTTCGCCCATCTGATCATTTATTTGACTATCATGGGAGATGCCGCCAACATACAAAGGATAGGTTAGTTTCGCTATCCTATACAGGGCGGAGTGTAACCTTATGGAAACCCTCCTAAAACATTCTTTTCTTAAAACGACTAGACCTTCATCTTAAAAGTTGGCCATTGGAATGGTAAAATTGAAAGTGTTGTTCGCCTCTTCCAGCATCTGCCATAGAGCATTCGCTTCTGATTTTCTCATTACAACTGTAATGACTCTAGGGGCGTTGGGGAAATTAGCAGAGTCTTCAATGGTTATACCACCGACTTCTTTGAATTTAAGGAGCTCACTTATATTGGAGAGGTGGTAATATTTTACTGTTTCTTCTTGGGCGCATGTAACTTTGCAGATATCCTCCCTAGAGAGGAAGGCGTTTTTTTTTTGGTTTTCCTTCCTACAGAAGGGCTCCTATGCCTCTTCTGTCCAATAGGTGGAGGAGGAGGCATTCCATTCATTGAGTAGGGGGGAAGGGGAGCTAGGCCCCATAGGAGATTCTGGAGAAGGCAAAGGGGAGGACTGCTTTGTGGGGGATGCAGGTGGGTTTTTTGGGGGGTATTTAATGGGGAGACAAAGGGAGAAGGTTTAGGAGAAGTGATTTTTTTAGACGATTTAATGGGACTTAGAGGGATAAGTTTGTACGGTTTGTCTAAAATTGGGCAAGTGATTGGGGGGTATTAATTTGGGAGAATAAGAACTTTTAGAAACTATTGGTTTGGTGACCGGCTGTGGACTTGGTTTGGGGGTAATGATTTTATCTGAAGTGGTTGAATCTTTTCCTTCTTTTTTCTCTTTTTTTCCTTCTTTCTTATCTAATTTAGATTTAAGCTCTTTGGCTTTAATGTAACTGTATTTCACCGGGTCGTTGTTTAGCGTTTCTTTTTTTCTCATTTCTTCGAGAGATACCCGACCCGGGTTTCTTTTACCCGGAACAATAATCTATTCATTGTCTTTTTCTGCAGAAGGTAGAGCAGGGAATTCGTCTTCGGAGTTATCAGATGCAGATGTAATTTGTAGACCAATTGTAGCTGGAGGATCGAGGTGGGGGCCTGCCTTGGATGGTCTGGTAATCGAGGTCGTCGTTTTCTGAGTGGATTTTTTCTGTGGGCAATCAAAAGTTAAATGACCTAGTTGCTCACAAAACCAACTAACAGGTCTTCGTCCGACCAATATAATAGGTAGTTTTTCCTCCCCAACTTGTAAATAGTAGGGGGATGCTGTCATAAGATTTCTTGTCGATGAGTATTTGAAAATTCCATGTACCTGGAAATTCGTCGAAATTGACGTCTGTGATTTCGCCATATCTTAGAAAAAAGCGCCAATATGTTCACCTTTTACGTAAAAAGGTACATTGAAGATGGAAATTGAAGAACGTCTTCTACCCATGTACACCGTGTGTAAAACATAGTCCTGCGTGATAATTTGTGTAAGTGAAAGATTAACACAAATCTCTTCGTTAGGAAACAAAGCGTTCCATGTGTTAAATCCCTTGCACTTGATTAACCTTTGAGGTTTGAATCCTGCTGTTTCCAATAACTTGCATATTAATTCAGGAGAGGCCCTGATGGATCTTTTAATTTTTTGTCGACTACAAACATGGTTACAGTACTTTTTTGATTTCTTCAAGTTATGGTAAATCCACGTTAATTCCTTGTTCAGTGACCATGTGTTCGTATTTCTTTGCTTTTTCCACGAATTCTCTGACATTGATAGACACTTTTGGGGGTTTACACCATTCCGAATTGTCAGTCATTTTGGACGCCATCTAGTTAATAACTAGAGACATAAAAAAACAGGGGAATAAATTTAAAAAACAATACAAAACGTGACAAAAGAAACTTCGTAAAATAATAAAAATCAACGTGAAAGCAATAACAACGGTAACAATAATTAACAATAATAGGCAACAATAGATTTTTAAAAGAACACTAACTTGACGCAATGATCGTACGAGACACTCGTGCCTAAATGTACTACAATATTTATTCTGCATAAAAAATACATAAATGCGACACAAGGATAAAAAGGGGTGTGGCAAAAGATCGGTCTTCACTAACTTACTCTGACTTGTCTAACTTTGCTAGTTTCATTCGTGACCAAAATACCACATTCATACTACAATAATGCACCATACACCAACATAATTTATACCATGACTATCCTACTTAAAACCCATAATTATACAATATGAGATGGGGGATTTGGGTAATGAACATTTTATATACAAAAAGAAAATGAATTTATGTACAATGAAAACATTTTTTTTCAAAATCCCAGTGTTAGTATTAGGATCCCCCATTTCTAAGTTGTGGCAGATATGCGGATTTGCCACTCGAAACGCGATGCAGGCCCGAACGCTTTATTTTCACCACCACTTTCGAACATTTCGAAAGGTGACCTGCATCTTTGGCAAATCAGGCTATCTGTCACCTAATCGGGAAAGGGGTTGGGGAATTAAAAACTTAAATTGAGAAAAAAAACGGGAGGGGGGGGGGGCTAGGACAAAAATAAAACGGGACCCTAATGAAATCATTCATGCACTAACTAAGTTATGAGCAAAAATAATAGTCAAAAACTGGTCAACTTAACTAGCCTTAAACGGTGACAAGACGGGACAAGCTCAAATGTTCGTTGGAGAATCCCAAAATCTTTTGCCTAAGGCACGTCCAGATACCACTCCAGACTAGCTCCTCTCACTCGACACAATCGTGCAACTGTCACCCATCTTTCACCAAAATGTGCCGAAGGGAGGTTGGCCTTCTCGGCCATAATGCGGATCTTCAGACGACACTTGAAAATTCGAATAAGGTCGAGAGCAGCGAAGGTCTCACCGTCGTAGACAACTTTCATACGTGTCTGCCATATCACACTTCTCAACAATGCTAGTAAGCAATAGTATACAAAACGTTTTTTTCTATCATTTGTCGGAGCCCAATTGCTACATATATTAATCGGTTCCAGGTCGATAGACGTTACATTCAGTATGCGAACCATGAGGCCTGCAACTAACTTAATGAGCGGCACAACGATGCGGCAATAAACAAAGGCGTGACTAACAGTCTTGTCCTCGTCACCGCAACGACAACAAATAGGAGAATCCCATAGTCCAGCTGCATGAAGCTTTTTGCCGACCCAGATAGCATTTCTAAGAATCAGCCAGGCTAGAGATGTTCATCATTATCGAAGACCCAAGGCCAGATTGAGCGTAGCTCCGCCCTCGACAAACCGAGCCCCTCAATCTTTTCATCTCGAACAGACCCCCTCACTAAGACCCGATACGAGACAACAGCTGGGTGTCAGACAGGCTTTTTTTTTTACCCGTAAGATGGACTTCAAGGCCCGTCGTCACCCGCGATAAAAGGAGCACTCGCATCGGGGCAACCTGCGTGCCTCCCCCTCATCCAAGTGCACACTTTTAAAAGCCGGAAAGGCTTTCTTGATGTCTTCTTTCCAGAAGCCACCGTTTCCCTCAACTGGTGTACACATTCGATTCAGGTAATATAGCCGAAGCGTATGTTGACGAATCTCAACACTTGGCATACCCAGACCGTCCTCAGAAGGATGTAGATAACAGATCTCGCGACGGACATTAGGAACCCCACCAAGCCATAAACATTGAAAAGAGCCCGCTGCATTTCAAGCAGTGTATCTGACGGGAGTGGAAGTACTGATAAACGATATAGGATGATCGGATAAATGTGTGAGCAACACATCCCCGCTCTCCCCTTTAATGAAATATTTCTACGGATCTACAGAACAGTTGCGGCCCGAATCGCTTTCAATACTTCCGACCAATTTTTCTCCAGCTTGAGGTCAGGATCGAACAAGACGCCGAGTAGCTTGCAAGGCCCGTCAGTCCAGCTGAAGGGTCCCTGTAGGGATACACACTTCCAGGAACCCATGCGCAGGCCAACAGAATGTCGCAGTTAATTTTGACCCCTGTCACCGTTTCATACATTTTGATTTCTCTGTAGACGACACTAATCTCGGCACTGCTAGTTACAAGCACTGTTACGTCGTACGCAAAGGCAAAGTACGTCAGTGTGGTGCATACACCAGGCAAAGTAACCCCACGTAGGACCGGGTTCACCCTGAGCCTGCGAAGGAAGGGTTCCAACACAAGCGCATAGAGCATCGGTGAAAGCGGACAACCCTGACGAAGAGATCTAGATAATTTGAATGGCTTTGACCTCATGCCATTCACTTCCACCAACGCACCGGGGTTTGCATAAAGGAGGCGAATCCAGGAGCGAAACTGCGGCCCAAAACCGGCCGATGGCAAAACAGCCTCCAAGTAGCGATGGTCCACCCTATCAAATGCTTTGGACTGATCTAAATTGATCAGCGCGGCTTCTGTGTCGACTTTCTCAACGATTAAGCGTATCGCGTGCAAATTATCCTGAATAGTCCTACCCTTCACATAACAAGTCTGTTCGGGGCTAATCAGACCAGCCAAGACAGCCTGCAGGCGATTTGCTAAAATCTTGGCCAAAATATTTAACTCTGTGTTTAGAATAGTTAAGGGCCGAAAATTATTTATCCCATCCCCACCATCTTTGCTCTTGCGTAACAATTTCACGATTCCCTTGGTAAAGTACTCAGGTATTGACCCGTTCCTAAACCAAGCGTTAAATCAAACTGTCAGCCAGGGTAAAAAAATGGGCGACAACCTCAAATACAGTTCGTAGGGCAAACCATCGATCCCAGGAGATCTATTAAGGCCGACTCCCATTAAGGGTTCCATGACTTCATCCTCCGTTATGCAACCTTCGCACCTAGCCGCTTCGGTCGCCCCGAGGCGAGAAAAGTCAGCTAAATAGGGGTCGAAATACGCTAAAGACAAACCGGGCTCCCTGGTGAAAAGATCCTGAAAGTGATTACAGAACGCCTCAAAAATACCGTCGTTTGTTGTCACGGTACGTCCGTCCGGCAATGTAACACGTGCGATATATCGATCGGTAGCACGTCGACGCTCCTCTGCACGCAATTCCGCGACCATGTTTGCCATCTCATGAGGCATTCTCTTTAACCTAGCCCTAATTAAAGAAGCTTCGTGTTCCTTGCTAGTCAAGGAGGCGAGCTTCGCCTTAATTATAGTAACATTAGTACTATCCGCCACCGCCACCGCCCGATCTAATCTGGATTCTAGTGTTGCTTTTGCTGCTCTAGATTCTAGGTTGAGTCGTTGGCTAAAGTCAGCAGAAAAGGACATAATGGTTTTCTTAAATTTCACCCACAACTTATTCCCAATTACAGCCCCCGTCATTACCCGCTGATATGTTAGTAGTAGCTGTTCCCGCAAACTCTTCATATCGAACAACGAAGTGTTGAGTTTCCTGTACCCAGCTAACTTAAGTTTACGGCTATCTAAGTTTATACGAACACGAACAAGTCTATGATCCGAGTAAACTATATTATGAAAACTTGGACATTCTAATAATTCTACGTCGACTCTTCTAATTAAGAACCGGTCAATATAACTCGAAGGCTGTACTGCACCGGAGCCGCGTCTAGCTGTCCAAGTCCACACTATATCACGAGGCTTTTCATTTCGGAATTTATCGATAAGATCAAACTCATCGAAAAAGTCCCTAAATGTTTTTGCATCATAATCTCTGAAGAAGGATTCCCTGCGCGATCTAAATCGGGATCCAGGACCGCGTTTCAGTTTCTCGCTAAGATAACTGAACGAGGTGTGAATTGAAGTACGCTGAATAGACATTAAATCCCTAGACAGCGCACTTAAATAATCACCTTGAATTAAGTGAGTTTCCTGAACACAACATACATCCACTCCAAGGCTTTGAAGATCCAGGCATAATCGTAATTTCCGAGAATCGGCCCTCAAACCTCGGACATTCTCGCTAGCTAGAAAGAGTGCCATGGTAGTGTTTTAAGGTTGAGATTCTCCAACGAAAATTGATGGGGTCAAGATACCGGCGGTTTTTCCCATGGAATAAGTGCATATCGCATTATTGATGAGGCCATCCTGGGACACACCGCCGACATCAAAGAGGAAGATTAATTTTAAAGCTCTGTACAGGGATGGATGTAGAGAATAAGGACCCTCCCATGACATGATTTGCGTAATTCTCTCAAGGTTGGGTTTTTATGAATCGCTAGTTGCGCGGAAATATCAAACGTAATGTTCGCCTCCTCCATCATCCTCCAAACTGATTTTCCCTGCTCTCGAGGTCGTATAACAGTTAATAACCGGGTGGCATTTGGGAAATTATAAAGATTTTCAATACATTTGCCTTTAACTTCTGTAAAGGCCAGTAATTATTTTAGGTCAGTGAAGTGGTGATAACCTCTGTTGAAATATTACATATATCTTCACCAGGGTAGAAGGGCTTTCTTTTCCACCCCTTTCCTTTGACGGGGGCAGTAACAATTTCACAAGTTTGAGGTGGCGGAGGGGGGCAGATATATTGGTTTTCAACGGGGAGTGGGGGGACTGGGCCTTAGGGCGTGCTTGAGAAACGGGGAAGGAGGAGGGAGCATTTGTGATTTCTTAGGGGAAGCAAGGGGGGGGGGGTCTCGGAGTCTGTTGTGAGGGGGCGAACGGGGATGGTATTGAGGTGCTGATCCTTACTTTTTGGGGGGCAGGGCTGAGAGGTATCAGTTTGTATTCCCTTTCTTTTATAGTGGTGACTGGGGCCGGCATCTTGTGTGGTGAGGTCTTTTTGGGGGGGGGGGAATAGGTGCTGTTGAAGGTATATATATAGGGTCTTGAGTTTTGGGCGGGGAGTTAAGGCTGAGTTTTGCTTCTTCTCGTAGATTTTATTATGGTTGAATGCGTTTATGTATGAGTCTTTCCCTGGGTGTTATTTTAACTTCTTCCTCCGCCTCCATCCTTAATTGCTCCAGTGCGAGTCTTCCGGGTGTTTTCTTTCCGGTTACAATCGTCAATCCTTCCCCCTTTTCGTATTCGTCGTCGAATTCTGCAAAAGATTTTTCAATGTCTGGCTTTGTCTTTTTTGGGGAGGAGACTCTATCAGCGGATATCAAATCTTAGGGCCAAGATGTGCTCCAACATAATTTTTTAGGGTTGTTGACTGGATTTCTTTCCGTTCAGGGCAGTCGAACGTGAGATGACCTATTACATCTACAACAGGCCGGTTATTGTCGCAGGAAGAAAACCGGCCCGTTTTCTTCCTGCGACAATAACCGGCAGTTTGTCGTTCTCAGTTTCGAGATAATACGGTATCTCATTAAACGTCTTCTGGTTGATAAGAATATCAAAGTTCTATATGGAGAGGTACTATTCGCAGGAGACTGACATCAACTCTCCATATTTTGTAAAAAAAAGCTCCGATGTGAGCGCCTTCAATATAGAAGGGGACATCAAATACAGATATCGTAGTCCTCCGTCTTCCGAGGTGTTCCATTCGTAGTACATACTCCGGTGTAATAATTTCTTTCTTCGTGAGTGTCATACACTCCTCCTCTGATGCAAAAAGTGCAGACCAGTTGTGATGTCCTCGTGTCTTGATTATTTTAACCGGTCTATGACCGACCGAAGCTAAAAGCTTAGTTATAATTTCTACAGAGGATCTTACGGCTTTTTATATTTTTCTGTCCATAACGAACATCGTTAGAGTTTTCTTTTGAATTTCCTCAAGTTTTGGGAGGTCGATAATTAGTCCTGTCTTCGTAACTTTAGTTTAACATATTTCCATTTTCGCTTGGAATTCCTCCAAATTTATGTTCACCGCCGGGGGTTTTGTCCAGCCTGACGTTCCAAGTTGGAGCGAAGGTGTCGACCCCATTGTTATTGTATTTTCTCTTGTTGGCACAGGGCTAGCTGCCATGGACGGAGAAAAAAAACCGGTTAAAAACGGAGAAAAAAAGAAAACAAAACAGCAGAGAAAAATGTCGCGTGTTCAAATTAATCCGGCTCTAAAAAAGAGAGTCCGAATAACAACAACAATAACAATAATAACTATAATAACAATAATGATAAGAATAACAGGAAAATCGCAATATAATAGAAGACAAGTAAGAAAGATACCAACGTATTCTACTCGATCTTACTGGATGCCTAAATGTCTTAAATATTTATTTGCACAATTAAAAAAAGCATACAAAATGCGGCACAAGGCCAAAGAAAGGGGATTGTGCAGTATAACGCCTTTATGGAAAACGCTCTTCGGAGAATTGTGCAGTATAGCGCACTTATGGAAAACGCTTTTCGGGGGCTTGTGCAGTATAGAGCCCTTATAGAAAACGCTTTTCGAGAATAGTAGTCCGGTTTATACACATAATACAGATTATCAATCTCAACATAAAAAGTCGCGAGACATGTATTCACATATTTGGAAAATGTAAAATTGCAACGTTGGATATAAATATTAAGCGCTGATGAAATTTTTGTTGTCTTTGAAACTCAGTTTGGATGCAAATATGATTTGCTGATATTTTATTATCAATTTATTTTGTAAAACGCGAACTTATTTTAAGATTAAATAATTTTTCTGATTACATTGTACTAAGCTAATTATAAAATCGCATTATTAAAATTGAATTATCAACTCATTTATTATTTCTGGCAAGTGTTAACGATAGTGTGATATTCAATTAACCTTCTTATTAATAACGCGAAACGTGGCGGTGGTGTTAATGTAGATAACGACACATTTTTAAGGTTTTTGCCTAGTTCAACTCCAATCTCTTCTATAGAACCACTTTCAATTATTGATTTTTAAAGTTAGGGTTAGGGCTACGATTTTTGAAACTTTCCGTTATCCCCTTTGTATTCTTGAAATACTTGTGAAAAACAATGATTACAAGAGAATCATGTTCGTCATAAAAGATCTAACTATACTAATCCATATAATTCTAATTGTCTAATTAATGTTTACTTATTCAACCGAATCGTTTAAGCTTACTAACCGACTAATGATCTTATACCGTTCTATTCCGACCACACCAACAGTATAAAATACGAAATTATCATAGGATCGTTTATCAGAGTTTTTCGAATTTGTAGCCCCGCTTTCCGTCGCAATAGAGAAACCTAAATAGAGTAGACTTACAAAGCTTTCGAATATAATCAATTTTCATCATTCGATCTTTTTTCTTTTTGTTTTTTCACACATCCTGTAACGGCATTTGATTGAATAATGCGACCCACGCCTCGTAATATCAGGTGACCGGGTTTGCGCTCGTGTGTCGCCACTGTTTCCTTGCAACGCCATCACCACACAAACATACCTCGCTACTCGCTACTTCTTTCACCGATGAACCGCAGCTGGCTCATCTTCATCAGTCATCTCCCTTTCAATCTTGCTACAATTAGTCAAATGCAACGATCAGCTGATGTAACAAATGCAAAAGATGGATTAAATCATATCTAAACATGTTAGTTACTAGTAAAATGTATTGTTTTAACGTTACTGCAATTCTATATCAATGTTTAATAGCAATGTATTTTCTTGAAAATCGATAGTTGTCAAAATGAATTATTGGTTTGTTACTTTAAGCATTTCGTTTCTTTCAGGCAAAAATTATGTGTCCAAAATTTAAAAAAAACACATGTGAAAATATTTTGTATGAATGCATACGGTTATTTATCACATAAACATATTATCTGAACAGCTGTTTACACTTGTATTCTTTATGCAAAGAAATGTCTTCATATTTGCTAAATGAACAATTTTGATATGTTGGTGCTTGTGGGTGTTTTGCTTTATTGTGGTAATAAAACTATTCACTTATGAACTTATGAATGTTTATATATATATATATATATATATATATATATATATATATATATATATATATATATATATATATATATATATAAATGTATATGGAGTAAGTTGAAGTAAATATACTAAGTGCATTATTAATATCAGTTCTAAATATTCAAACACAATTAATATTTTGCATACGATCGTTGCTAAAACGTTTGGAATATTTTATGCTGTATTATACTTTGGATGATTCAAAAATGTATCTTCGTCTGCGCCACTAATGACATCACACATAGAATTGAGGCAAGAAAAGCATCAACTTTTAGTATTATTTAAAAAGGATATATATATATATATATATATATATATATATATATATATATATATATATATATCCAGTAAATATAGGAAACCGAAAACTCTTATCATATAATTTTATACAAGTCTATTTATAAGATAGATATCGATAATAGTAATACTAATAATGTATAAGATTACGTATTTAAATACAGAATAACAAAATAAAATAAAAATAAAAATAATAAATCATAAAAAATTAAAGGATAACAAATATCGCATAAAATGTCTATATAAAACAATTCTAACTTAAATCGATCATGCGTTAGTAAAAGTGAGTTGTTACAAATACAATAACGGAATCATTTTCATATGTTCTTAGAAATAAGTTGGAAATACTTTGGAGAAGAGTGCGTCTAATATCTACTTAAACCCGAAAACTGAACAAAGTCAAAACATATTGATGCCAGTTGAAAAAATGTTTAAGATTTAGCGGGTGAAAACACGATAAAACTTTATGAAAATAAAGAATAAGGATAACAATACAAAAGGAGAATATTTATTTATTGACATTGAGATGGAACTTTCTATTGAACAATTATAAGGCATCCATTTATATTGGTATGTTATGCTGTTACAATTGTCAATCAATCCAAATTAATAATTAGGATCAAGTATTGATTGTTTACTATGGTTGAGTAAACTTTTAATCTGGTAACAGAGAAAGTAGAAATATATTTATGTTATGTTATTGGAAGATTCTTACATAATTTAAGTTCATATTTCTTCATAGTCAATAGTATTTTATTTACTCCAGAAGGTTAGACACAATGTCGGGTGTGGGTTTGATGAAACTGTTTCTGTTGAACGAACTCGATTTGAACCCGAGTTTACGTAAACAATTGTTTATAATGGTATTCGTAATGCAAACAAATGTCCTAAGAAAATAATTGATCATACAGTAGTAGAGTTGAGTTGTTTCAAATCTAAAATTCAATAACAACATTTTTATTTGTTATTCTCAAGAAATAAGTTTGAGTAGAGTGCGTCTAATATTTAGTTAAATCCGAAAAACAGACACAGTCTCAACACTGTCCAACGGACTGAGGCCAGTTTTAAAAAAAATGTTTAAGATTTTTGGGGTGAAGACACGATGAAACTATATCAAACATAAGAAAGGCAATACAAAAAGAACATATTTATGTATTTATTGAAATAGGGATGACACGTTAAATTGAACATAATTGATGCATACATCAATTGCCAATCGAGACAGATTAATAATAAGGAATATGAATTAGATTTTTTACTATGATTGAGTTAACTTTTAATCTTGTAAGAAAAAAGTATAAATGTAGTTACGTTGCGTTATCCGAGTATTCATATAAAATCTAAGCTCTTATCTCTTTATAGTCTAAAGATTGTTAGCGGACAAACAAATACACATACATACAAAACAAGCTGAAACATCCAATAAGATATCGGATTTCATACAACAGATTAATTAAGCATGCATTGTAATATACTCTGTATTCGAGGGTACCGTTAGTTCCAAACTCTTCTAGAGGCCACTAGTATTCAGATAACATACGAAACCTGTCTAAAACGTATCTGACCATAGTCCATAAAAATGTTTCAAATACGTGACGGGGTTTGAATCCTAATCCCTTTCAAAGTAGGCCATTTGTGCTTGTACACATTTCGCCCACGAATACATAAACTGCTGGAAACACCTTTGGAAGTCTTCTTCTGGAATGGTGTTCCTTACGCCGTCGCGTTCCACAATATCTTTTCTTTCGCAGCCTCTCAAAAACAGCTGCAATCCGAGCAGTTTGGGGCCTGCCAGAACGCTGGTCACTATCCGCTGATGTGCGGTCATTTTTGAATAGCTTGAACCAGTCGTTAATTTGTTTACACACATCGCCTCTTCTCCAAACACCTTCTAAATCTTACGCGACGGCGGAGATAAACACCATTACAAAAGAAGACTTCCAGGGGTATTTCCAGCAGTAGATGGATCGGTGGGATGTGTGCACAAGCACAAGGGGCCTTCTTTGAAGGAGGTTAGAGTGCCAACACCGTCAAGTATTTGAAATATTTTTTTCTTTTCCTAAGGTCGGACACTTTTTAGACAGGCCTCGTATAACTTGAGTTTGTTGACTATATAAAATATAAGACTTTGTTTCAGAATGTAACTAGATTTTATTTTATTAAGAGTTAATAATGCTTTCTCATATTATTACAAATCCGTTCGTCATCTTTAATTTGATGACTCGCGTCTTGGCCCTGTCTTATGTAGGACACAATAATAACAGTGGATGATGCTGGATTGCATATACTTTTATTCCTACTGGATATATGTAAGTTTACGTGTTGATTGAATTAGCCAGCATCGATGCCTTATACCGACAATGCCAGTATGCAAAAGTTATTTGCTTAAGAACATGTACAAGTGTTGCGTTATTAATCTCAAACGGTCAAAAGGAAATATTCCCGTTCTCCGATAAGATTGACCTTAAGTTCAAGCGTATTCTCCTAAAGCCTGTTATTCTTACATAGCTAGAATAATAATAGCGATAACACAGTTTAAACTGAACAGATTAGAGTTACTGAAATAGCGAAATGTTCTTTGTTACGATAAGAGCGCGGAATTCTCTGTATGATATATGCTGATGTCAACTCCTGCGCTTGATATATTTACTTTTCTGATTGTTTACTGGCCTGTTACGTTCGAAAAATAATTCAGATTTTTTATAATAAGTCTGTCTGATACGTTAAATCAACTCGGATTTATACGAGGCTTCCAAGCAGTAAGACGGAACCCCTTGATAGTTGTATTCTTCTATCATCTCCCGACATACACGATCCCAATCATCCTGTCAATAAACCAGCTCTCAATGAATTATCGCTTGCTTGTACAATTTCCTGGATTTTTTTTATTGAAATATGACTCTATCTTTGATTGAAATGCACTGTTCTTGAACGCAGAAATCGGCCGTTAAAACAAAATAAACACATAAAGAGAGCAACATATTACCACTATTTCCGATGGAAAAATTGTATATGTTACCGTTTAATTAAATGAAATGTTAGTCGTTTCTTACAATTAGAAATATCGATGCACACTTTGCAACTCGATAGTTGCCAAGCAGAATTATTGATTCGTTAGTTTAAGCGTATAGTTTCTCTCAAGCAAAGAAGCAAGGGTATTCGAAATTTAATAAAACACAAGCAAACTCCTCACATCTGACATTATCCTATATCTCTACCATGCCACCATCTGCCCATGCATAGAGTATTGTTGCCACATCTGCGGTGGTGCATCATCTACTAGTATCCCCCTCTTAGACAAGGTCTAAAAAAACTCGCCAACTTAATAGATCCCTCACTGTCAACCAATCTCCAGCCTATGTCCCATCTTCGCAATGTAGTATCCTTGTGCTTGTTTTACAAATACTTCAATAGATTATGATCCGATGAACTGGCTACTCTGGTGCCCCCTCGACGTAAATTCACTAGACCAACTCGACAATCAACTAAATCCCATCCAGTTACTGTGGATGTCCCCAGATGCCGAAGAGCCTACTACTCAAATAGCTTCTTTCCTCGTGCTGATGGCCCCTGGAACTCCCTCCGATATGCAGAGGTTTAAAACTAATGTAAATAGACATCTCGCTGCACAGCTCCCAACTTAGAATGACACCCTAAACCTACTCCCTAATTATCAGTAGCCCCTTACGTCTACAGTGTCGTCCTGCCTTGTTTGGGCTGAAATATCATTAAAACAAATCCATCAGATGTGTGCTCACAGAGGACTTATTACCTACACATCTGTTTATACTTGTATGTTTTTTTTCAGGATACATCTGTGCCTCATTAACGTAGATTGAGTTTAATTTATCTTGCCTGTTACAAATAGTCTATAGGTTTGTGTGTCTTCATTTCTTTTCGCATTTGATTCTAGTTGTTTTTATTATATCATACAGGAACAGATCGAATTATGTTACGTCTGATAACGTCTGACGATGAAAATACAATTTTAAACATAATAGTGACATACCAACAACAATGCTATGATTAACAGAAGCGTGACCGACAAAACTTAAATTTTAAAATTAAAATGTTCAGGCCGGCAAAGGAATAAACACCCTTTGAAATGTTTGGATAAACGTACAATATAAAGCGTCTATCTGATCTGGACTTTCAGCTATGTAAATGCTCTTTAAATCTAAAGCCTAAAAACCGACAGACTAACCGACACACCCACTCATATAAATGCAAGGGCGTATCAATAAAATCAAATGATTTGATTTGCTTACTCTTCTTTTCCGGTCCTTTAGAAACGTTTTCTGCGATTAAGGAACAGCTTTCGATTATTTATTTAAATTCGTGTTCCGTTTTTTCCTTTCAGCCGTTCGAATCAGCAAATTCTATTGGCAAAAATAGCAAAGTGTAGTAAGACATGTAAAATGAGCGCCAGAAGATACTGCATCTCTATACCGTCTGCATACTTGTCCAAAGCGACATTCAACATGGATATGGTAGGCATCATCACGACCTCCTCAGGCTGTTTCAGGGACAACATAAACAGGGAAAGAGAATGATGCATTTCTTCTGTTGGGGACCGCAGAAACAGGGATTGGGTGTTCGGGTCAAAAACGATTCATAATTTAGTTTTATATTCGCGGCAATAATGCTGTATGCCAGATTTAATTTACCATCGCATCATTTGCTGCTCACGTGAAAACAGTCTTTCGTATCATTATTTGTCAGTAGGTGTCCAAAATCCCGTCATATTTCTTGTTGCCAACAGTTGAACACTTTCCGTGTGTACTATATTTACTTGAAAATATGTTTAGCTGGTTTACTTGTTTTGTCTCACGGCATATCAACCCTAATGCCGAATCTGGTCATTTTGGGAAATATTTTGTAGGCTTTATGTTCGTTATATGTTTAAGTATTTTTCTCGTAGTGTTTGGTTTGTTTGTTTGTTTTGTAAGGGAAGTTGTTTTTGTTGTTAGCTTTGCAGAGCATGATTGAGTTTTGCAAAGACAACAGAAAAATACTTGTTGCTTGGATGGCAGACTCAAGAATGCTGTTATGTACTGATATTATTGTTTTATGCTTTAGTTGAACACATTTAAAACGCAGCAATCAAAATGCCTATCTTTTTTATAATTATCTCATCCCTCGTTTTAGAGATGACTTTAGAAAAAAAACGAGGAAAGTTACTGCTTCGGTAACGGATTGTCTTCTTGTTTCTATCAATTATGTGGTTAAGCTATTGTAGTCATAGTTATATCCAAGGTATAAGCAATCAATGAGACACGTTGTAACACCAATTCTGATTTGCGAGTTTGATCGTTTCAAGGATACACACATAAAACGCCAATTAAATGTGAGACGTCCACTACAAAATTCAGAACTGACACTCAATTAAACAAATAACTTAACATATATGACTGCTATTTACCTCTTTTAGTAATCTGCATCTTGAACGACATATCTTGGGTTTAATTACAAATCTATCTCGTATCATGTTTCTCTATTTTATATCCTCCTGATTTAAGTTAGTTGTAGGCACTAATTAATTTGAATGAGTTTTATATAAAAGCATTTATGTTGACCATGAATCATTTCCTTGTTTTTTTTTAGTTTAAAAATGAACGCAAAGCGATGAAACTGAAATCAACTGTTAGTAGTATTAGTCATGAATTGTGTTTCACACCTTACTTAATCGAAGACATTCCAGAATATCCCATTATTCTAAGAAGCCATGTTGTATATCTCTACAACAGCTGCATGAATGTACAAATAATCTATGTCACCAACTACTGACTTCATTAACTTTAATCTCTAAACAGAGACTTAACATAATTATGAACCAGAACTTATTTTCTGAAGTTAATTATCTTGGTAAATATTATTTGCTTTAATAATAATTCTCTAGTCTATATATATCTATGAATGGTTATCATACAGATATACGTAAGTTTTCTTCGCTGAATAGTTGTATATCGAATTTCAATTACTGTTATCAAAATATAAAAATTATGAATAAATAACAATCTATTAATACTTACGTATTTGGATGCGCCCACACATTGCTCTGAGAGGGTATGTATGTTTTTATCTTATAGTTTTGAATGTTACTTGAATCGTTGCGCAAAGATGTTGAGTGGGCATAATTTAATAATATCCCTTCTTTCTATGACTTGACAATAAAATGATTGTATTTTCCTCTTTAATTTTCAATTGCAGACATTTGCTTGAAAGCCGATACTTCTAATATAATGAATGACTAAATAGCGCAATCATATTAGAATTGTCTAACACACTTTCCACTATCGAATGCACCGATCAATAATTCAGGAGTTATTGTTAATTTATTTGTAGAGTATATTATATTTCACCATTTTTTTAATAAAGAATATTTTATACATAAAAAGCAAGTTAAATAAACCTTGTATTTATGACGCGACATTCTTAATCTGTTATGCCTTTCATGTGTTATATAAAATATGAAAAATTCGAATTTTAATTGAGGCTTATTATAACTATTGCCACCTTGGACTTATTTAATGTAAGACATACTTCTACAATAAAACAGATACATGGCAAGTAACCGCTTCCACGATTAATATTCACGCATAACTTGTTCTCTCCAATTAATCATTGTCATTAAAATATGTAAATGTTGCTAACTTATTAAAATATTTATATCATTTGTACTGTTGGCTGTTGTACTTTTGTTGATTAAAGTACATTCTTATTCAACTTTCTTTCAACAAATGCAAACGTCAAACACATCGGAACAAACACCAAAGTTCTAATTCATTACTAATGGAGGTGAAAAAATAATATCTCATTTATTAAGTGTTATTTTAAAAAAAAAGGGAAAGCTTTACTATCTAACCCGGTACCGTTTTACCCCTAAAAAATTAATTCTACTTTTTATTTCGATTACTTTACCCTGATCCTAATTCCCTAACCATAACACTACCATTAATTCCCTAATACTAGCAGTACACCTTATTTCCTAACACCAACTCTTAACAATAGAGTACTTTCGCAGTGGCCTGAGGAGATAGAACAGAAAACAAAAGTTAATTATTCATACACACATTTTTTTAGATTCATGTAGAAACTTATTTCAACAAAACATCTCTTTCGCTCTCATATATATGGGATTAATAAAAATGTTATGTATCTGCATACGTGATTTGAACCTAGTTAATATTTTGAGTAAATGTGCATATATGTATATATATATATATATATATATATGCAAGTATAAATAATTAAAAATGTAGATGTTATTAGTATAAAGCCCCTTTAAGAAATTAAAGTTGAACACTGTTCGGGTATATTTGTTAACATATTTACCCCCAAACAAGGTAGGCGGCCACTGTAGACGTAAGGGGTTACTGAGAATTAGAGTGTACGTTCTAGCTATCATATGCATGCACATATATAGCCAACATTGTTTATACAAATATTTATGTTTACTAAAACATATACATATATATATATATATATATATATATATATACATACAGAGAGAGTGTGTGTGTGAAAGAGAGAGGGGGCGAGAAAGAGTGGAAAGCAAATATGTTAGTGTATGTATATTAAAAATGTCTATATAATAAATATGTACGTATAGGCTACTTTTTTTCCTTTAATCCATTTTTACTTTTCTTTCTTTTTAGATTTCCCGCATTTTAAGCTTAAAATTGTCCATCCATTAATATATTCCGACAGTATATACCTACTGAATAAATACAAACAACCATATATATATGCATATTTAAAAAGGTAGATCAATAGTTACATAGTGAGAAAGACACACTTTGAAATCTTTGAATAATTTTGCGTCTATTTACTAAAGAATATTCGAAAAAGAACTAAAACATCAAATTGTTTTACACGTAAGAATATAATGGTTTATTTTTCGTCACAGTCGACAAAATCTCCTTTATTTCTGTAATATGAAATAAGCATCTGATACGGTTTTATGCTGACGAAAATGTCTACATAATACATAGCCCATAGGTGACATGAAAGGACAATATGTTTGTTATGTTTACACGCTTGACAGGAAGGCAAGCCAGAGTTTTATTCTCTGGCTATAATCGGTCGATACGAAAATGGATGTGTATTGCCAAGTAACGCAAATACCCTTTTGAACGCCAAATAAGATGTGTATTCGACAAACTATTAGCATAACAGATAGGTCATGACATTAACTCATAGTGGTCGGCAGAAATACAGAACACGGTTCTCGGCTATTTGTCACAGTGGTTGATAACAATTTGTTATGGATCTTATCACCAAATTTTAAGAGTAGCATGAATAGTTCGCATGCAAAACGCGATAAACGCCATTTCAAAAACGCGATAAACGCCATTACAAAAACGCGATAAACGCCATTACAAAAACGCGATAAATGCCATTAGAAAAACGCGATAAACGCCATTACAAAAACGCGATAAACGCCATTTCAAAAACGCGATAAACGCCATTACAAAAACGCGATTAACGGCATTTCAAAAACGTGATAAACGCCATTTCAAAAACGCGATAAACGCCATTACAAAAACGCGATAAACGCCATTACAAAAACGCGATAAACGCCATTACAAAAACGCGATAAACGCCATTTTAAAAACGCGATAAACGCCATTACAAAAACGCGATAAACGTCATTACAAAAACGCGATAAACGCCATTTCAAAAACGCGATAAACGCTATTACAAAAACGCGATACACGCCATTACAAAAACGCGATAAACGCCATTACAAAAACGCGATAAACGCTATTTCAAAAACGCGATAAACGCCATTACAAAAACGCGATAAACGCCATTTCAAAAACGCAATAAACGACATTTCAAAAACGCGATAAACGCCATTTCAAAAACGCGATAAACTGCATTTCAAAAACGCAATAAACGCCATTTATAAAACGCGATAAACGCCATTACAAAAACGCGATAAACGCCATTACAAAAACGCGATAAACGGCATTTCAAAAACGCGATAAACGCTATTACAAAAACGCGATACACGCCATTACAAAAACGCGATAAACGCCATTACAAAAACGCGATAAACGCTATTTCAAAAACGCGATAAACGCCATTACAAAAACGCGATAAACGCCATTTCAAAAACGCAATAAACGCCATTTCAAAAACGCGATTAACGCCATTTCAAAAACGCGATAAACGGCATTTCAAAAACGCAATAAACGCCATTTATAAAACGCGATAAACGCCATTACAAAAACGCGATAAACGCCATTACAAAAACGCGATAAACGGCATTTCAAAAACGCGATAAACGCCATTTCAAAAACGCGATAAACGCCATTTCAAAAACGCGATAAACGCCATTATTAAAAGTGTTGTATTTCAACACTCGACCACTTCCTGAAATCATGTTTTGCATAATCTGATACCAGCATAATTTTTTTTGCTTTCAGTAAAAATAATTTTTTACTCGAAGTCTAGATTTTATAGATTTATCCTTTTATTGTTGAATGGGTAAATTTTGACCAATTGCATTTATCGCGTTTTGTATTCAAGCTCTCCAATCAGGGTACTAATTTATGAAAATGCTAACACTGATTTAAGCAACATTATTCATTTATTGAAATATGTCTTGTTAATTTTGTTTAATAAACAGTGAGAATTAACCGTAAATATTTCTTAAAGTTAACATATCTCTAAATAAAATTATAATACATGAAAGGGTTTTAATATAATGGGGATATACCTTATTAATATAAAAATGTCATATTTTCGACTTATTTAAATGAGGAATATCATTTTACTAGTATATTTTAAAAGATAATCATGTGAATTTAAGACGACATTTCATGTGCCAGATTAAGCAGATGAACTGAGAATGCTTCCTTATACACAGTAAATACGGCACATCTATGTATTGAATCACAAAATACACCCCACGGTGTTCCGCAAGGTGTATTATACTTTTATATTTATGAATGATTTACCTGAGATGACTTTTTACTTTCGTTATTTTGTACCAATCTTTTAGAATTATTGATTGTTAAAAAAGATGATGTTCTTAAATGTATATACTTCATTTCTAAATATGTTCAAATATGTAACAGATAATGTTGTGTATACAAATTGGGTGTTAGGTTAATTTGTTAGGCAGATGTATAGTTTGTAAGTCAATAGTGTCTAATCGTAAATTTTACGTGACCCATAGACGAGACTATGTGAAATACTACCAGTCTGGACAGGAGTAAATGCTTTCTAACATATAGCTTCTAAATATAGGCCTTACCATCGGATGCAGTTGTGTGGCATACACGCAACAATGTTAAATTGTAAACTTCGACAATTCTGATGTTGGTACTCTTATAACACCATGTTTCCGTTACTTCGCATCGTCAACGTTCGGGCAGGTTACGGAAGCGCCCGATAGTTGACGAGGTGAAAACTGCCAAACGCTAAATTGAAGACTGACACTGCCAGCCGATAAATTACGACGAAAAAAAAACACAACCTTACACATATATGAAAATAAAGAACAGACAAACCATAGCTAAACAACTATTAGATGTTTATTTTTTTTTATTTCTTGTCAAAACAACCATTTTTAATAAAAATTCTTAAAAGATGTTATTTCGTTTGTGTTCACCAGAAAGTTGCAAATGATGATTTTGTTTGATTTGTTAAGCAAATGTTATTGTTTTCGTGTGTCTTTTTTTCAATGTCTTTTTTAATTGTTGTCATGTTAACATAAACACCGCAACAACAGTTTTCAGGCATTTTCTTCTTATTTTAACGAAAGCAAACTGTTTATAAGCAATTGTTTCTTGGTTAATAGTTCCGAGAACTGCCCGAACGTTGACGACGCGAAGTCATGGAAACATGCTACGTCAGCTATATGATGTTAAATTCTTTAGATACTTTAAGTATTATCACAGGATATAGTACAAAAAGATTTGATATACTGTAAAATTGCGAATATCTATGCTTATTCACATATTTTACATATTTGAATCCATCAAAAACTCTGAACAGGAAGTAAAAAAAAACATTAAGTTAAAACTGAGGAACGTTACTTATTAACTTGTATTGAATAATTTACTAATCATACCAATACGCTATGCATTTTTCTTTACAATAAGTAGAATCATTATTTTGATTTTGGGACATTTTTTGCAAAATAATTGTAGACTATTATTTGGCATATGGGACACAGAATAATTGATGTTAACCACCCTTGCGCTATACAGTTAGTCATTTCTGACCAATTGCGTAATGAGAAAATTCTCGGCGCAGCTAAAATAACCGAGACCTTGCGAATGCCTAATGTGATAGGTAATATCATCACAACGACAGTAGGAATTATAGTTTACAGAGGATCCGAAGCAGCACAAACAAGTATATATTTATATAGTATCTTCCGAAGACTTCTGAGAAGCATGTGACCTTTGATGTTCTTCTTTTTTCATTCATCCTTCATCAATTATCTACTTCTCGTAAAGGTATCAAAACTATAGCTATTGTGGGTAGTTCATAGTGTGAATACGACTGTAATAGTATTTTTGTAAGTTTATAAAAGTAGAAGTGCAAGTGTTTCAGAATATTTTTCTTTAATCCTCTTAACAATTATATTATCTTTTATCTCATTCACAAATGTATATCATACAAGTTATTTCAGTGTCGAGACATATGGTATATATATATATATATATATATATATATATATATATATATATATTTAATCGTAGTTCACCCCAAACAAGGCAGGCCGCTACTATAGACGTAAGGGGCTACTGAGAAAAAAGGGTGGAGGTTTTGGGGGGACAACTTAAATTAGGAGCTGCGCAGCGAGATGTCTGTTTATATTAGTTTTAAATTTTTGCATGTCAGTAACGTCAGGAAAGCAAGTAGCAGGGAGGGAGTTCCAGAGTCCAGCAGCACGAGGAAATAACCTTTTGGAGTAGAAAGCTCTTTGGCATCTGGGGGCCTCCACAGTGTATGGATGGGATTTGGCAGATTGTCAGGTTGGTCTAGTGAATTTACGTCGTGGAGGTACCAGAGCAGCAAGCTGATCACAGCACCATCCATTTAAGTACTTGTAAAACAAGCAATATACGCTAAAAGGGGAGGGATCCCGAAAGTGTTAGACAGCAATTATTAAATATTTTTAGTTTATTAAGGCTCTACATCATTTTTCATATATTATAAGTATTCTTTTGGCATGAGAATTGCTAAGAAAAAGATTGCCATGTATGGAGAAATATATTTTCTTAAGTGTTTTTCAAGTATACTAATATATATATATATATATATATATATATATATATATATATATATATATATATATATATATATTGTTGTGGTTGCAAGGTTGAACAATAATTAGTGAGGAATACAATGAAGACGCAAACAACAAGGAGAATGCAATAATAAGTGTATTAAAGAAAAGGTATAGTTACAGTATGTACAAATGAAGGTGTCGAGTCAGAGAGTCTTGGTGGGAGGACATGTACGCTCTTCGGCGTCACTTCCGGTGGCATTTAGGTAACACACCCTAAGGCCAACCTAGGCTTGCCATTTATAGTGTAACGTTATTCGTATATGCAAATGAGTGGTTGCCACCACAACACCCCCCTCCCAAGATTTGAAGTCACACAGATTTCAATATCTTTTTCTTTTTGGGTTTACCATCAATGGTTCATTAAATTTTCTTTTCCTACCTGATCTTCGGGGTTCAGGTGTATATTGAGGCGGTTCCAAATTAAAGGATTCGTATATGACATCTATGGTTTCCTCCTCTTCGACTGTTGTCGTATAATCATCATCTTGGATATGACGTTTTTTTATCTGATTTAGGTGCCTTTTATGTATACTCTGTGGACCTTTAATCATATATGTACAATCACCAATGCGTTTATCCACTACTCCATATTCCCAGTAAGATGTGTTATTCTTGTAGCACTTAAAATATACTCGATCTCACGAGTTATATTTCTTTCTTCTCGTGCGTGTAGTGTTTCGGATAATTGCCTGTCTTGGCAACAGTTTATCAAACGCTGATTTTACCTTTCTGGCAAACATTAGATCAGCTGGTGATATGTTTGATGGTGTACTAGGATGTGGTGTGATCCTATAAACTTGCAAGAATTGTTGCAAAGCTTTTTCTGTTGGTGTTCCAATGGATTTCTTTAACGCTCGTTTTAGCGTGTCCACGAACCTTTCCGCAAGGCCGTTCGACCTTGGATGATACGGCGGAGTCGTGATGTGCTTCACTCGGAACGTGTCGCAAAATTCCTTAAACTCTGCGGATGTGAACTGCGTTCCGTTGTCAGTGACCAGTGTATCTGATACACCGAATCTTCCAAACAACTCGTGTAGGAACCCTATTGAGTTGTTCGTTGTTGGATTCCTGCAACGCATTACCTCCGGCCATTTTGTGTAACTATCCACTACAATTAAATAATAGTTTTCTCCTACTAGACCAGCGAAGTCCATGTGGATTCTCGACCATGGTTGGTCGGTTTTCGGCCAAGGTTTGTGTACTATAGGTGGGGATTTTGCTGCTAACTGGCATCCTTTACATTTATTTATTGTTGCTGCTATGTCAGTGTCCATGTTACGCCAGTACACGTAGCTTCTCATTAACGACTTCATTCGATTTATCCCCGGATGTCCCGTATGGAAATCTCTTAACATCCTATTCTGCAATGTTTTGGGTATTACCACTCTCTCACTGTACAGTAACACATCGTTACATATGGAGAAAACTTCCTGCACCTTTGTGTCCGTTATAATTTTCTCTTTTATGTCCTTTATGCATTCGTCTTTCTCGGCTTCCCTTTTAATGTCCGACAAAGTTACGGGTAGTTCCTTAATGATGTTTGCTACCATATTTTTTACTTCAACATTTGTCCGAATTGCGGCAATGACTGGTTCTTCCAGATTGTGTTTCTGTGGTATCAGTCTTGACAGTCCATCCGCATGGCAAATCTTTTTTGATGCTAGATGTTGTAGCTGGAAATCGTAATTAAGTAAGATTGTACCCCAGCGCAGCAATCTATTTGCGGTGTATACCGGCAATCCTTTTTTTGATCCATAGATCGTGACTAACGGTTTATGGTCGGTTTCAAGTAAGAATTGTCTACCATATAAATATCGGTGAAATTTAGTCACGGAAAAGATTATGCTCAATGCTTCCTTTTCGATTTGTGAATATGCCCTCTCGGCTGGTATCAGCGTTCTCGAAGCGTGCGCTATTGGTTTTCTAGACCCATCCGGCATAATATGTTGAATGCATGCTCCTAAGCTGTAGGAACTAGCGTCACTAGCGACGACTATTTTTAATTTTGTGTCAAAGTGCGTTAAGAATAATTCGGATGTTAGTGCGCTCTTTATTTTGTCAAAAGCGGTTTGACATTCTTGCGTCCAGTTCCAAGGTGTATCCTTTTTAAGCAGATTATTTAAGGGGACTCGCAACTTATGCATTCCTTCAATAAAAGATTGATAATAATTTGCGATTCCTAAGAAACTCTGCAAGGTTGTTACGTTATCAGGTGCTGGCATATTTTTTATTGCCGCAGATCTGTCTGGGTCTGGACGTCGTCCATGTTTGTTTATTATGTGTCCAAGATACTTAATCTCGCTCATACAAAAGTCACATTTACTTTCTTTTACTTTAAAGCCGAATTCTTGTATTCGAGTAAATACTTGTTTCAAATGTTCCTTATGTTCTTGTAGGGATTTGCTCCTGACAACAATGTCGTCCAGGTATGCACATGCGCACTCAATACCACTTAGCATGGTATCCATCGCTTGCTGAAAAATGGCAGGCGCTACTTTGATGCCAAAGGGTTATCGGTTGTATTTGTATAATCCCTTATGCGTATTGATGCATAGTATTTTTGAGCAATTTTTCTCGACCGGTATTTGCAAATATGCGTCGCTCAAGTCTATCTTAGAGAAGATATTACCACCATTTGACTTCGTGAATATTTCCTCTGGGCTTGGTAGAGGGTAATGGTGATCTTTTAATAGGGAGTTGACCCCGATCGAAAAATCTGCGCACACTCTAACTTCGTCATTCTTTTTCTTTACGTATACGGTGGGGGCTGCCCACTCGCTGTGTTCTATTTTTGATAGAATTCCTGTCTGTTCCAATCTATCTAATTCTTTATTAATCTTTTCCAACCCAGCGAACGGAACGTTTCGCTTTTTTCTTAAAATTGGGCTGGCGTTTTCTTTAAGTTCAAACGAGGCCTTGAATTTATTACAGCGACCTAAGTTAGTCGTGAATGCTTCAGGAAATAATTCTTTTGAATCGTCTTTTATATTTACTGTTGTTGGAGAAGAACATTCTATTTTTTACAGAATGTATTGATTGGCTTATCCCATAGTCCAAATTTCTCAATTAAATCTATTCCAAACAGATTTTCACTATTTTTCAGTACGAATATTTTTCATTTCTTCGTAATCCCTTTTAATTTTATCGGAAGGACAACTTCTACAAATTTTATACCACCACCAGTTACCGTCCGGGCTGATTTACTCGTTTTCATCATGGTTGTTTTTTTACCCAACTTTTTCCATGTATTCAGGTTTATAATAGAAATATCGGAGCCGGAGTCGAGTTGTAACTTTATTGGTGTTTTAAATATTTCCACTTTTACGTATTTTCGCCGACCTTTGTCTAATTTTGTATTGTATTTTGTTTGCTGTACTCTCTTTCTGGTGTAATCTTTATATCTGCAGCAATCGCTTTTGTGTCCCACCTTCTTACAAATGTAGCATTTTTTCTTCTTATAAGGACAATCTGATTCCCAATGCTTTTCTGCACATCTCTTACAGTTATATCTAGGAAGAGGCTTGTTATATTCTGTCCTATATTTATGGTTATTAGGATTGTAATATCCCGTTCCATTTCGATTGCTTTTCTTTGTAAAGTTCTTGGTTGGTGTGTATGGTTTTCTTACTTTTCTTTCATATGCCACTCCGGATTCTTCTATATTTTTGTAATCCTTTTTTTAGTGTAATGGCCCTTTCACAGTCCTCTGCTAGTTTCTGGAGGGTTAAATCTTGCTCAGATTCCAGCTTAGACAACACTCGTCTGCGTATTTCTGCATTTTTCGTGGAAACTAACCCTTGTACGAAGATTAGACATTTAAAATCTTCTACCGTTAGTTCCGCAAGCTTAAAATTATCGCAGTTTTTATTGACAACTGATGCGTATGTCAAATAATCTTAGTTGTCCATCTTTCTTAGATTCATGCACAGCCATCTTTTATGAAAAAGAGATATATTTGGATTAAATAATTCTTTTAGTAATTTCACAGCTTCCATGAACTCTAATTCCGCAGTTTTTTAGGTAATATGTAATCTATGAATTTGCTGTGTTCTGATGTACCCAATTTCCTGAGTAAGAGGCTCACTTTCTGGCTATTTGGCCAATTTTTGCAGTCCAGTTGAAAGACATCCTCGTATCTTGTATAGTATGCTTCAAAAGTTTTTCCTTCCTCCGGCACATAATTAAATGTGTCCATACTATTAAAGATAGTTGTATGGGAGAAATTAACACTGTCGACATTTTCTCGATTACTCTTTAGTAGTTCCAGTGTTTTACCAAAACGTTCATGTTGTCTTTCCTCGCGGTCAGCTTGTGCCTGTAAAAATTGCATGAACATTTTTGATAAGTCTTCCATTTTTTTTTTTTTTTTTCGAGTCACAATTGAAAAAAATGTATGCAGTACATGTAGTTCTTTGGAGTTTTTTTTTCTAGTATTTTAGTAATTAAAATACTCTTAAATTGAGATTACCCTTTTTTTTTTCGTGACGTATTACTGTATCATCCGTTATCCAGTGACAACTTAAAAAAAAAATCCTTTCCTTGAGCTTTAATTTCTAGCTATGGTATTTCCTTTTAGTACCGCCGCAAAAACAAATTATTAATTAAAAGATTCCTTTAGTTGTTGTTTTGCTAACGGGGAGCAGTAATTAGAATCCACTGGTGAACTTTTTTTTTTTTTAGGTTACTTCCTTGCTTTTCGTAATACGAGTCTGACCTGTCGTTTTGCGACAGAACAAAATCCGCTTTTCGTTTGCAAGTTGGTCCTTTAGTAATACAAAACAGATTTGTCGTTTAGCGACAAAACAAAAATTCACTTTTACATTCGTTTGCAAGTCGGATTCCCAGAAAACGGCGTAAATTGTCGCTTTTGCCACGTTCGAGTTTTTTTTGTTTTTTTTCACTTAAGTTGAAACTTTTCTTTAGCGTAAAATCCGTTTGCTCGTCAACACTTTGCATTGTACTTTTTTTTTTAATAGTTCTTCGTCAAACTGTTATATTTGACGCTTCATATCTCGTCGCCAACTGTTGTGGTTGCAAGGTTGAACAATAATTAGTGAGGAATACAATGAAGACGCAAACAACAAGGAGAATGCAATAATAAGTGTATTAAAGAAAAGGTATAGTTACAGTATGTACAAATGAAGGTGTCTAGTCAGACAGTCTTGGTGAGAGGACATGTACGCTCTTCGGCGTCACTTCCGGTGGCATTTAGGTAACACACCCTAAGGCCAACCTAGGCTTGCCATTTATAGTGTAACGTTATTCGTATATGCAAATGAGTGGTTGCCACCACAACATATATATATATATAACTTTCCATAAAGCATTTGAAGTTATCTTTACACATAATTGCGAGGTTCCTGCCCTCGCGTTGCCCGAGAAAATAGTAGAACCGATGAAACTTGTACTTCCACCCTTGAACACAATATAAATACCTTACTCGATTTTCATTTATTTATCAATAAATTTGTAATGCTTATGTTATTTCTTACATACGAATGCTCATACTTGCAACACTTTACTTACCTTGAAGCGAATAAGTTGGGCAATAATCAACACATTAATTAGAACCGTTTAAATTCGATGAGATGGCTTAATATCAGTATACATAAAAATGACTTAGAAAAATGATCCGTGTAAATAAAACGTATAATCTTTGACAATAAATAAACTTCATTTATGATGCAGAACATACTTTTGAGTAATGTGGTAGATCATAGTTGTAACACAATAAATATTGATTAAACTAACGAATGAGGCAAGCATGTTATGGAATTAACAAAATGTTTCTCTTGGCTCGTTGAAAGAAAGAGTACAGTTTGGTTCGATGACTTTAATATTATCGGAAACTTCGAAGAAAGTACAGTAATAATGAAAGGTTTCAAAAGAAACTCAGTACAATTAGCTAATTTTGGTTTCTTAACACATTGTTTTGCATGATGTAATAATACGTTGTTGTTGGATACGTCATTAGTAACTTATAAAAATCAGAATATAACTAAGCGAATGGTTGTAGCGCAAAAAATGAGCTGCGTTAATTAGGAAGGCCGTTGAAACACAGATTCATGTGTGTGCTTCATTATAATGTACATCCGTCGATGTATCATCTATGTGGCCATTCCAGCAAAATCAGTACATTATGACAAGACTACTCAACTATTCCCAAGGGGTAAGTGAGAGTCGTAGTCGGGAATGACACGTTTGACATAGATTAAAAAATATACGTGGCTCACACCCAAGAGAGCTACTACATGTCGCTCATTGATTCGGGGATCGACGTTGTCTTCTGTCTGGCATCATCTGCAGCGAGCATTGCCAACCACTTGGTAGCTCTATTCTGTGAACGTGGTTCACCAACTGAAATGCAGGCTGAAAATGACACGGTAGTTTCTAGCAAAACCGTGAGTTATTTTCAGAAAAAAATGTGAAGTTAAGCAAAGATTCGTGTGTGCGAGCGTCCTCTTGTGTATTGCCATTACGGTAATGGAGCATCGATACGCGAAAAGGAATGCCGCAAAGAAAGCGGTGTTTAGTGAGAGAAGCGGTCTACTGGCATGACGTCAATTACAAAGACGATACGTCAACACTGGTTTATATAGGTAATTGCGGTTAAATCAGAGTAAAAAAGACCAATGTGCTGCCTTACTATGATACGAAAACGTTAGGAGAGTGTAGCTATAGGATTGTGTACGTCTCCTATAGGCCTAGATCCGTGAAAAGCGTCAACATCTAAGAGAACACCATTGCCGTGCCACACAAAGGGCCTAGGCCCGGCTAGTTCGATGATTATTGGTATGTTCGATGACGTGCCAAATGAAACTTCATCAGTTTACTCGTTCGAGGAGTATTTTGTAGTCGTTTTGTAACGAAGAAGTACGGGGCGCAGGAGTCCGACCCCAGGTGTCCACTTATTTGATCAGGAGATCGTAACTACGTTTTATGAAGATGATTCGAACATACCCACAGTTATAAGGTGTCTTACTACAGTCAAAACGTCGTCACGTCGTGTGTTCTGTTTTTGAGCTTGAAACGATGACGTTGTTTATTATTAACATCCAGGACAGGGACGGGACACGTAGTGTATAGTAAGGAAAAATTCGTCGTGCAAAAGCAGTTGTATACGGACATCCGAGAATCAAATCGAGTAACACTCGTTAATATAAATGCGCTGTATTTGGTTCAAAATAAATGGGAATATTTTCACTATTTCATATTAATGCAGTAACGTTGTTAATTCGTGGTTATAGTCTGTTAGGAGAGCTTAGTTGCTTACGCCGAGTTTATCTCTCAATATTCTAACAAACCTCAAAGGCATGTTTGGCATGTTTGGCGTTATGTATAAGTCAGGTCTCAAGTGATGCACTGATAAACTTTTGTTTACAACAAAATTGTTAATTATGTCAATTATTATTTACAACGAAATTATTAACTTGATAAAGTTATATTTACAACATAATTATTAACTTGATCATGTTTTATTTACAGCAAAATTGTTAACTAGATCAAATTTTATTTACAGCAAAATAGTTAACAAGATCAAGTTTAATTGTTAAGTAGGTCAAGTTTTATTGACAGAAAAATAGTTAATTGGATCAAGTCTTATATTCAGCAAAATTGTTACTTAGATAAAGTTTTATATACAACATTTTTCTCCGAGACCATTTGCAACAAAAGTGTTACTTAGATAAAGTTTTATATACAACACTTTTTTTTACGAGACCATTTGCAACAAAATGTTTAACTAGAAGTTATGTTATTAAAATTCTAGTTTCAAATGCTATAAATGTGATGGAACGAAAGGTGGTTTTCTTTTGTTTATTAAATCAAGTTAGCATTCGTCTCAAATCGCCTGAAAAGTATTAAAAAACAAAGCGAAATACGTGTATATTTAAATGTATTAAATCGAATTGAATATTTCCGTACAAGCATTGATGACGAAACTTAAATTAAATGATCGGTTTTATCACATCCAATTCACATATGTTCTGATTTAGTGTAATAGATTACAATTGATTAAGAATACAATTTGCAGATTATATACTTTTACAAATATTTAACGTATACCAGAGCATCGTCCGATGATATTAGTATTAATCCTAGTGACTAACAACCGATTGTAACCTTCTAAGATGTGGGGACTCACGTCATAACTCACGTTAATTTTAGCCGAAATATTACATGATGGATTCACGGTTAGTTAACTTCTAGACATTTTGATTAATTTAATTCACGCGTCTCTGTTATAGTAAACTTGTCTGCTGTTCGTTTGTTGGCTTTACACGGTTACCAAAAGAGTATACCTCTTCGCTACACCATATCAGACCCCACTCTTATTTTCAGAACGTTGTGGTTGTCTGCTATGAACTAATTCTACAATAGTACCGTGGTTTTTAATGAGCGCTTGTTAAAAAGGATGATATTTCCCCACAATTGTTGGCACAAATGTAGTATTAATTTTCTGAATGAACTACAATATATATATATATTTATATATATATATATATATATATATATATATATATGTATGTATATATAAATATATAAATATATATGTATATATAAATATATAAATATATATATATATATATAAATATATAAATATATATATATACATTTATATATATATAAGTATATATAAATATATAAATATATATATATATATATAAATATATATATACATTTATATATATAAGTATATATAAATATATAAATATATATATATATATATATATATATATATATATATATATATATATATATATATATATATATATATGAATGTATTCAGTTGTGTCGCATTTTGTTTAAAGAGAGGCAATTTCTTCCAAGAAAATTAAACTATATCACAATAATTATTTATAAATATTAAGTAACAAAAAAAAGGTGTTAGCTCAGGATTTTGTAGCTAAGTGCAAGAGATTGGAAGATCGGAATATTGTAACTCTCTTTCTTGCTCTCTGCCTTCTTTCTCGCTTACTTTTTATAAAAAAATCTATCGAAACATCAATCCGCTTTTACATGTTTCGTCATCTTTATTTAGTTATCCTTTATCTCAGTTCTTATTGTTGGATAATGCCCCTATGAGGCCGGACGCATGGTGAGTGGACGTATGTGTAGGGGGTCGTTTGGTTCGGTATGCGCGATTTAGTGCGGGTGAACTCGTACAACCGAGTGCCAAATAAGACTGTCATCACAGTCGGAGCTCACAAACGTTGACAGGGCCACCACGTTTACGAGACCTCAGGTCAAGGGTCAAGGGTCAAGGTGCACCTGCACATAATAGTTTAGTGACGTCACTGGCTCTTGTGTGGGAAACTGAGTTTTGCCAGTCTGGCTTTTAGAAGCAAGCTGAACAGATGTAGTTTCTCTATGTAGTCCGCAAATGAAAAGGGCAATGTATTCCTCTAAAAGAATACAGGCGTGAGGAGATTCCTTCCTCCCCCTTCTCGAATGGCTAAGGACTTAATCGACAATAGATACTTAAGAATTAACTACGATAAAAGAAGTGAATTGATCTCTCTCTTCGTTAGTAAAACATCTCTAAGAACGACAGACATTTGACGCCTAAATAAAAGTAATCACATTTAGGAGAGAGAGTATGCCTTGTTTTTCGCTGTGTAAGAGCATCTTTGTTACAATTCAATACAACGATGATGATACTGGACGCGCAGCGTGTAGCGATGATGACAGCGATTTTCCACAGCAATCCCGAAACGAGGAGAGAACTCAACCGCAGGACGACATCGAGACGACACCCCATCCGCGACGAAGAAGTAAAGGTGCAAGTAATTAACGGACTATGTAACATTATCTCCAATGGTTTTAAATTGTTCTCATATAGACAGTGTTGAGAATTTTATCGAATTGATGGTGCTATATAACATTTTTGTTGTCAGAAAATGTAACATAATAAGCATTATCCAGAGGAGAATGACACTTTCACCTCATTAGCTGTCTGACCCAAATGTCGCATAAAATCATTTTTAAGTAACTCGACAAAATATTCCGCTTTGAAAATAATTCGATTAAATAAGCGTGTATTAATTCGATTTTCTTTTCAATTTTCATTCATAGTTCCATAGTATGTTCGTGTGAGTGTGGAAAGGGGGTTGTTTTCTATCTGAGGTTAACGTATATGTATATCTGTAGAGGTGATATATCTAGTGAATTTTTCACCGTACATTAAAATGATTATCTTTGCTTATTTTGTTGATCACCGGATGGCTATATCCATGTAGTTAAATTGACAGATTCTGAAACGAAAATGAAACACAGCTGTTTAATTTTTAAAATAGGTAATTTTGAAGGTGGTAGTTAACGTAAAATAAATCGTTCTGATCTGATCTGATCTCTGGAAGTGGTTGAATGGGAGAAAGTCAGTCTTAGAAAAAAGGTTCGCACGACCACATACATTCCTAACGGACGCTTATGCTGTGTTTTTTTTTCCTGACGGAATAGATGCGGAATGACCACACTACCTGTGGCTGGGAACGTTGGATTGTGGATTGTCGTTTGACCATTTAATTTTTGTTTGGGGGATGCCTTAATCGTTATGCCACCTGATGAAGAGGTGTATTCTCGCACATTGTTTCTTTTAGTATGCATTGGAAAACGTGCTAAATGTCTTAGTGCTACTGAATCTTCCCGGCCATCATGATATCGTATTCTTGCATGTGTAGGGTTAGCCTCGAGGAGTTCCACTACCTCAACGATCGGGTCATATTTACTCCTGTTACCAAATCGCTTTAATAACACCTCCCCAGGCTCACAGAGCCAAACAGGTAATGCAGTGCCAGTGGAAGAGCGCCTTTTAAAATTGAACATGCGTTCGTGAGGCGTAGCATTTGTGGAGGTGCATAGTAGAGAGCGAATAGTTTGTAAAACATCCTGTAGAACATCCTGCCAAGCGCTAATGGGTAACCGTTTTGATCCCAAAGCTAATAAGATGGTGTTCACAATAATGCCGTTATAGCGCTCACATTGGCTGTTACCTCTTGGGTTATACGCAGTAGTGTTACTGGATCCAATTCCAAGTCGCAGCAAAAATTGTTTGAATTCCTCCGACATAAACGAAGTTCCTCGATCGGAATGGATGAATGAGGGAAGTCCAAAAATAGAAAAAATATTCACCAGGCACTGAATCGCAATTTGAGAGGAGCAATCACGACAAGGGAAAGCAAACGGAAATCGACTGTATTCATCGACGACTGTAAATATGTAACGGCAACCTGATGAAGATGCCGGGATAGGTCCTTTGTAATCGACAGAAAGACGCTGGAATGGAGCAGTAGAACGGATAAGAATATTATTAGTAGAAGTAAAGAATTGGGGTTTTATTTTGGCGCAAGTAGTACATTGAGATGTCACACGTCGGATTTCATCAAGTGAATATGGCAAATTTTGTGACCTTACAAAATGCCAAAAGCGTTGTACTCCAGGATGTATTAAGGAATCATGAATTGATTTTAGTTCCTCCAAGGAAGAAACAGCAGCACCACATACTCTGGATAATGTGTCAGCGACAATATTTTCATTCCCGGGACGGTGTTTTATATCATATGAAAAGGGAAGAAGTTCCATTTTCCACCGTATAATTTTATCGTTTTTTATTTTTCCACGATTAGCAGGTTTAAACACAAAAGATACGGCTTGTTGGTCAGTAATAATAGTAAAATGTTTCCCAACAATGAGATCTCTCCATTTACGAACACATTCGACTATGGCATATGCTTCTTTTTCGACTATATGAAGTCGCATTTCAGAGAGGTTTAACGACCGAGAAAAGAATGCTACAGGTCTCCCAGCTTGTAAAAGAGTGCCTCCGATAGCCTTTTCTGAGGCATCGGTTTCAATAATAAACGGCAATTCATCATCAATAACTTTTACGGATGATTCAGCAATGTCTTTCTTGAGTTTTTCGAAAGAATTTACAACTATAGGAGGCATAGGGAATTGTTTATTTTCGACCAGTGGACGAATTTTGTATGAATACTTAGGTATCCATTTCGCATAGTAAGCAAACATACCAAGACACATTTTTAACGATTTTGAATCGGAAGGGGGAGGCATTTGCAAAAGAGGTCTCAAACGCTCTGGATCAGGTTGAAGAGTTCCGTTACAAATTTGGTATCCAAGCACGTTAATAGAACGAAGTGAAAACTTTGATTTTTCCCGGTTTATTTCGAGGTTGTATGTCGAGGCAGCTTTTAAGAAATACTCCAAATTGACGTCATGCTCCTCCTGGGTTTTACCGCAAATAGTTATATCATCTATATACGAGAAGGTTACAGGTAATTTGTTATCAGAAATGAAAGAATTCATAAATCGTTGAAAGGCAGAAACCCCGTTTGTGACCCCCATGGGTATTCGTTTAAATTGGTACAGACGGTTTCCAGCCTGAAAGGCCGTATAGGGGCGATCTTCAGGGCAAATTTCAATCTGATAGTATGCTTTGGACAAGTCAATTATACTAAAGATACGATACTGGGCTATTTGGTCAACGAGATCCCCAATTCGTGGCAAGGGGTATGCATCAAGTAAGGTGAAACGGTTAATAGTTTGGGAGAAATCGACTACCAATCGTTTCTTTTTATTAGTTGACGAAGTCACAACAATTTGAGCGCGCCACGGAGAGTAACTTGGTTCAATTATATCATCCTCAAGCATTTGTAGAATTTCTTTTTCAATGAATCGAGAGTCCTCCGCACGGTAATTTCGGGACCCAGTAGCAATAGGTTTGCAATCACGGTTAAATTTGTTGGTTAAAGCGCAGATTTTTAGAATATCCTGAGACCCTTCAAAAGAAATAGTGATACTCTGGTGTAGTTTTAAGAAGGGCACTCCGAGTATAATATCCATACAGGAATCAGGAAGTACTGTGAAGTCAATTTCTTTATATTCGTAACCATTGAAGATAACGTCCTCAGTACAATATTCAGATAGCTTGAGGGAAATGGCTGATGATGCCATGGAAATTACGGAATTCCGTTTAGAAGTAGACAGTTTCATTGTTTTAACAATACGAGCACTGATAAAGTTATCAGAACTGCCGGTGTCTATGAGAGCAGTTAATCGTTTACCCTTTAATTTTACAATTTTAGTAATAGGAGGGAACCTATCATCATCTTTAGCACGGGCTACTATAATAGCTGAGGTGGAACGTGAAGGTGTAGACATGGTAGAACGGCAAACTTTGGCAAAATGGCCGAGTTTGCCACAGTTTCGACATACTTTATCGCGGGCAGGACAGTGGCGGGGATCATCCTTAATGTGACGTTTCCCTCCGCAGTTGTAGCACTTTCCATGAGCAGGAAGGGCAGCAGACAATTGTACAGATTCACACTCCATAGGAGCAGTAATAGTGGCCTCCTCGACAGAATCAGTAAACACATTTTTAGTCGTGGTAGCAGCAACGGTAGGTCCAATCTGAGAAGCGTATGACTCAGCACGAAATTGAGCCTGTTCTAAAGCTCTAGCACATTGAGTAGCCTCCTTGAGATTTAACGTATCATTTTCAAGTAGTCTGGCACGTATTACGGAAGACCGGAGACCACGTATAAATGAATCACGGACATATTCATCTCTGTAAGTAGTAGCAGTAACATCTTTGAAGCAACAGTCTGCGGCAAGTCGATTCAAGGCCTGAAGGTACTGGTCTACAGACTCATTTTCCTGTTGTAGACGTGTAGAAAGCAAATGTCTAGCATGAATAACGCTTGGAGACTTATCATAAACACTTTTCAGCAATTCAACAGCATGTTCGAATCCAGAACAACCCTCGATAATGTCAGCAACGGTAGCACCAATGTTTAAATAAAGGACTTCGAGTTTGTCTGGATTTAAAGAAGCAATAGTAGATAAGTAATAAGTAAAATTACGGTACCATAGTCTCCAGAGCTTGCCAGCCTGAGAGTCTGCAGAAAATATATCAAACTTGTCCAGACGAATAATCTTATCCATGAGAAATTTAGTAAATGAATTAATTGAATAAATTGTAATGTAAAAGAAGACACGAATAGAAAAACCTTTTCTAAGGCTTTATTCAATTAATTCAAAACTACAATGCCAACAAGGCAAGAGGCCAAGAACGTATATATGGTAAAAGAAAGAGAACGTATTTAAATTAAAAAGTCACGTGGACAAGAAAACCCAGTAATTTTACTTTAACGGAAATATATGCAAGTGCACGTAATCCATTTCGTAATCCCAAGGTGCTGAGTTCAATCCTGGGCAAATGCAGCTGAAGAAATATAATATACATAACATTCTCCCCCACTTGTAACAGAGATTGTTATCAGAAAGTTTTATAAATCCAGACGCTGGACTGGTTTGCGAATCCTGCTAGACCGGCGGGGAAGTAATTCACTATCAGAAGCACCATATCTCTGGGAAGGTTGATTCTCTGAATTCTGATTCACTAATTCATTTTCTGTATAACTTTCCCTAGGTGAAGGAGTATTTGTGGAACTTGTATCAGGCAAAGGGCCCATGTCAGGTAGAACGTTTTCAGCAGAATCTTGAGATCGACCCGAGCGTGGAAAACGTGCTAAATGTCTTAGTGCTACTGAATCTTCCCGGCCATCATGATATCGTATTCTTGCATGTGTAGGGTTAGCCTCGAGGAGTTCCACTACCTCAACGATCGGGTCATATTTACTCCTGTTACCAAATCGCTTTAATAACACAACCATAATGCAAAAATCTTATGAGCCATTTCTTTCAGAGGTTTTTTCTCTTTTCCTTTTTTTCTTTTGTTTTCTTCTTAAATGACCTCAATTAGGGCAACACCACATTGGGTATTGTCAGTTGTGGAAATTCTTGTTCCTGGTACATGATTCCCCTGATGATCTGCCAAGCAAGAACCTCTTCGTAAAGAAAAACGTGTAGGGAAAAAACTATTTAATTTTATTAATCTGATAAATAAATAAACTTTTAAAGGAAAAAAAGTATTTTGTGGTGATGAATGATTTCGTGAACGAAATGTTTTGGTAAACTTTTCAAAAAACATAAATGCTCTGTACCCTGTAATCGAGTATCATCGAGCTTATTTTTATTGACCTAATTCCGGTCTTCACTTAATAAAATATCTTCTAAGTGAAACATCTAAATCCTTCTCTTTGTATATATATATACATATATATATATATATATATATATATATATATATATATATATATATATATATATATATATACACATATATGTGTATATACATATGTATAGGTGTATTGGTAGATAGATAGATAGAGAAAGATGGATAGCAATACACGCGGATATATATATATATATATATAGATAGATGTGAATGTGTACTCACACCCATTTTTATATGCATGCATGCGTACACACACAGACACTCGCGTGTCGCCCATACATTTAATGCATGTGGGAGCCCACACTCCCATGCGCATACGTACATGCGTGCGTATGTACATGGGTTTCCGTCCATATATGTGTGCACCCTTGTTCTTATAAGCATTTAGATGTGTGTTGTCTGTATGGCGTGTAGTTTGAGTTACGATCTGTTCAATGCCTGGTTGAATTTAAATATAAATAGTTTATTGTGTTAGTAAGTACGTGTAATCTTGGCTTTGGAAGATTCGCATTATTTTAATTTTTTCTCTGCTGCATGAGTGCACATGGAAGGAAACAAATAATTTACGGTTTTCTTTTATTTTAATGTTGTTCTTTTGTAAATATACTCTATTATTAAATGTTTTGGTTGCACCTATGTAAGATTCATTGCATGTTGTACATTGTAGTACATAAACAACTTTTTAGCGGTGCAGTTCAGGTCTTTTTTATTGTGAATGTTTGTGTTGGTTTTTTTAATGTGTATGAGTTCCCCGCAATTATAATGTCACAGACCCCACATCGTTCCTTGTTGCATTTTGGGAACCCCTTGTATTGTGTGTTGGTTGAGTTTCGATGAGTTTAAAATGTGCTTGATGTTTTTTGGTTGGCGTTTGCTTTTTATTCTTTTCCTTGTGTTTACTATGTTGTTTAGTTTATTGTTTTGGTTGAGTAAGGTTAGGTTTCTTGCTATTTCTGTGAATATTTCTGGATTGCTTTTGTTGTGTGTAGAGATGTATGCCAATATCCTATTCTTTGTTTCGTTTTTTGGTGGATTCGTAATTGTTCTGCTAGTTCTATTCTTTTGTGTATTATTTGTTGGGGGTATCCTCTTCTTGTTAATGTTTTCTGTAGTTCCTTCAGTCGGACAATTTGGAGGTCTTTGTCACTGACTATAGTACAGATCCTGCGTGCTAGGGAGACGGGTATACATTTTAGGCAGCTTTTGGGGTTATGGCTTCTAAAATGAAGATATTGTTAGGTGTCAGTGGGTTTGTAGTAGATGCCTGTGATAATGCGATTGTTTTTAATTTTAATTAGTACATCTTGAAACGGTAGTCCTCTGTGACGGTGTTCAATGGTGAATTTAATTTTGTGTACATGTTTTGTAGTATGCTGTGTAATTCATTGATGCCTTCCATGTCGGCAGTTGAAACCCTTATTCCAGACATTTAATTTCCCTGGTGATCTGTCAAGAAAGTACTTGCTTGGTAGGGAAACACGTGTAGGAAAAAACATTTAATTTGAATAAATAATATTTGTAAGAAAAAAACTTTAATTGTGATCATTGGTGTCCTGAAAGGAATGCTTTAGTAAGCCTTCATAAAATCGCATATAAATGCTCTGTACTCTGTAATCGAGTATCATCGATCTTGTTTTTATTGGCACAACCCCGGTCTTCACTGAATGATCTATTTTATAAGTGAAAAAAAATATATATATATATATATATATATATATATATATATATACATATATATATATATACATATATATATATATATATACATATATATATATATATATATATATAGTGTTTCAAGTTATGTTGAAAAGAAATCAATAAAGTTCTGGATCGTAGAAGAGTGAGAGCTGATACAAATCATTTATTTGAAAACTATATTTTAGAATCGTAGTCTCATCCAGAGGGGCTGATTTTTAATGTTTAAAAAGTGTATAGCCAAAGGGAATCGGGAGCGTACTGAAAATGAGATTTTAAAAACACAATAAGAAACGACATTTCTTATTGTGTCTTTGTTATTCTGAAATATGTAAACTTATATTTTTCAAATAAATTATATATATATATATATATATATATATTTATATATATTTATATATATATATATATATATATATATATATATATATATATATATATATATATATATATATAAATGAACCTTACTACTTTATTTTGATAACACAATGGAGGATAGGTCATTAAAAATAGGTTTAGATAAAATACAGTGTACTCAATAATAGTAACGGACAGTGTAATTAACAAAAAAGATTATTACCTAATGAATTTTAAAAATATATACTGACTGTAATGTACGTAAAATATAAGGGATCCTGTGCAGTTTGTAGGCATAGACTATTGGTTACTGACATACGCATCATCTTCATTATAATAAGATGCACAGTGATTCATTATTTTGTCACAAATGAACATCACACACTTGTGTAGTAACATTCTGCTAAAACAAATGTGAGGATGATTAAAATTCATGTGCGACATTGTTATATACACACAACATTGTTATATACACACAACATTGTTATATGCACACAACATTGTTATATACACACAACATTGTTATATACACACAACATTGTTAAGCTCTTTATCCGACTGCAACTATTAATAGAAAGAGCTCATTAAATTTATCAGAAGACAGCGAGGAATTTCCAGACAGAAATAATGAATGCAGACAAAAAACAGGCAATGTTGACTTCCTTGTTGAGCGAACGTCTGCTTAAAAAAATAAACCAACAACTATTCGGCGGGGGGGGGGAGCGGAAATTGGTGTTTAATAATACAGGAATTGAAGTTCGCTACTTCTATAGAAACTTATTCCTACCTTCCTTTCAACATGTCGTTGGTTTAATCTTTATTTTTATTGTTATTGTTTTAACGTTTTATTTTCGTTAATTTTGTGAACTTTTTTGTTTTCTAATTCATTGGTGATTCTTTAATGATTCGTACGCTTTTCAGATTTCTATTGTATTATTGTTATCGTTCATTCTCTATTTTTTGTTACATTTGTTTGTTTTCTTTTTCTTTTTTATTTTCTATAATTCTTTCCTAAATCTAATTATTTTGCTTGTCAAATGAATGTTTCTTCTTGGCGGCATTTGCCTTGGCTTACGTGACTCTTATGTCTCTTTCAATCCAATCTTTGTTACCTACATCTTGCTTTCATATTTTCTTTTAGTAACGTCGTGTACAACGTCTTCATATAAAGTGTACTTCCCTTATCTTTTATTTTCATTAGATGTCTGAGTCTGTCATATAAAATATACTTCTTTCATGGAGTCTTTTCATTAGCTGTCTGAGCCGCTGATATAAAATACCCTTCTCACATTTTGTCTTTTCATTAGATATCTGAGCCGCTGATATAGAATATACTTCTCTCGTGTTGTATTTTCATCAGATGTCTAGGCCGCTGATATAGATTATATTTATTTCATCTTTTCTTCTCAGATGTCTGAGCCGCTGATATAGAATATACTTATCAAATGTTGTATTTTCATCAAATGTCTAGGCCGCTGATAAAGAATATATTTATTTAATCTTTTCCTTTCATTACATATCTGAGCCAGTGATACAGAATGCACTTCTCTCATGTTTTCTTTTCATTAGATGTCCGAGCCGCTGATATAGAATATACTTCTCTCATGTTGTCTTCTCATTTGATGTCTGAGCCGCTGACATAAAATATACTTCTCTCATCATGTCTTTTTATCAGATGTCTGAGCCGCCGAAATAGAATATACTTCTCTCATGTTTTCCTTTCATTAGATGTCTGAGCGCTGATATGGAATATACTTATTTAATGTTTTTTTTTCATTAGATGCCTGAACCGTTGATGTAGACTATACTTATCTCATGTTGTATTTTCGTTAGATGTCTAGGCCGCTGATATATACTATATTTATTTCACCTTTCTTTTCATTAGATTGTTGTATTACTGGTTATTACTGGCTATTAAGTTCACCAACTCTTTTCGTTCCTGTCGAACTTCGCTGTTGACTACAAAGGGGACGATATGTCGTATTTACTTAGATCTGTTTCTCAATCGCCATCGCCGCCACACCGACCATTGTCGAATTGTTTGTTTCTGCCGCTGTGACTATTTGCGCTCCCTTTTCTTCTGCAATTTTTGTTGTCACTACTGCTATAGTTCGTCGCTCGTCCCCGCCGGCGCCGCCGCGTGTTAACATTTTCGGGCAGTTGTCTTCGCTCTCTGAAATAAATTTCTTAAGTACAACAAGTCTTTTTCTGTTTCAAAGAGCCGCTTTATTTAACTACTTTAGTTAGCCGACCTGAACGGGTTCGTTGATTGAGAGAGAGTTTACGCTAACAAACTTCACTAGTTAATATTCTTAATTGCCTAAGAGAGAGGAGCATTGAGATTTACTAATTTGCTCTTAGATTTCCGTCATTCGGAATCTTTCTCGTGACCGCTACATTTGGCGATGTTGACTCTCTCGTTTCCAAGTCAAATCTGATTCAATCTCGATTTAATTCTCCCACGTCGAACTCTCGCTACCAATCCCGCGACCAACACGCAGGTGTGATGTCAACTTCTGACCTCTCGAAACCCTAAGGTTACTCAACGTCGACGAGCAACGTGGGAAAACACATCGAACCAATCCGTACGGAATGACTCCGCCACAATTCGCGCAAGTAAAACCCGTCTCAAACAGATGCGTCCAAGCCATTATCTAACACTCCTCCCTGCCCAATACAAAAAAAACAATCCAAAGATTTTTATTTCAACACACCCCTCCGCGGGTCGTTTCAGAACAAAGTCAAAATGGCTGGACCTCTAAAGTTCACCTTTACCCGGCCGCTCTTCGGCTCATGACGTAATCTCCGGGATGTAATAAAATTCTCTATGACGATCGTTAATCGGCTCTCCGTGGCCACCCCCGTCATATCATCCGCTCAGCTCGCTGTTGAGCCCCAACGGTCTGACCTTCGACCCGGGGTATTCACACCAATTCATAGGCATACACTCAATTCACTCTCGTGCTCACAAGCATCGGCATACAACCGATAGTAACATTTTCTCATTGGCGGACATTATCGCGAACTACGGGAAACAACAGAAACCCCGATTTCAAACATATAATCTACTGGTCAGCACACGATTTTAATGTTACGTGCTGCTCTCCATAAGTACTATATCTGCAGTCGGTGCGAGACCCTCTGTGGAAACAATATGTCTTCTGGAGTGGCATCTCCGACACCACATCGGGCCCCAATCAGATCACATCTCCTGTCTATTCCTATCACCGGACTCTAAAATACGGCACGTCTATAGTCATTGACGTGCCCGATCCACTTACAAAAACGCCTCATCACCCCCAAATTTAACTCCAAACCCCGTTGATGAAGACTCGCTTGCATCGCGTGCTAACTTGCGCCCATCCCGTGAGCCTAACTATGTCGTGGGGGTGAAAGGTTCTCCGAGCCGGCCGGTTAAACAAAAACCCGGAACGAGCCCATCCTTAACTTAGAATTAGCGCCATTCATGCTTGATTGAACAATGCAAAATGCGCCAACCCTGAGTTCCCTCCAAAAAATACTCATAATCATGCTACTCTTTTCATAGCTACAAATCGCTTCCTCACGCGTGTGACACCGAACAAACTATTGTCCGTATAATTGCAAACCCTTTCTTTGGCTACCCTCTATGGGTCACGCGTAGCGAACACATTTCCATTCCAACCCTCTGTTGGAAGAGACATTTCCTCCCGTTTATACTATAAACAGCACTTGGAGAGGACGGCCCCTTAAAAGGGCTCAACACCGGATCTCACTCCAAAACTTCATCGCATCCCAAAGGTCAATCCACCTATTCGAACTCCGTTTGCGTACTGAACCTAAACCTATACGATATAAACAGTTTTCTTTTTCTTTTTCTTAATTAAATTTTAACTCACGCAACCAAAACCTCATTTTTTTCTGGCTACGTAAGTAAACACTGGGGGGGGGGAAATAACGGCTTCTCCTTAAATAGTATACATAACAACATTTTTTCTTAACATGAACAACAACAAAAAATTAAAACGAACTCGTTCAGGCACCACAACAACAAAATCAATAACAACAAAACAAAAGCATTTAAAGAGTTCTCCCCTCCTCCCTCTCAAGGACAATACGTATCAATAAATCACTAAACAAGAAAGTCAATAAAAAAAAGTTCATCAAAGGTCTATCGTCTCTTATCTTCTGTAGAGTTCACGCTTGCGTGTGTGTGTGAATTTTGTTCTTTTCTATATTTTTTCTTTTTATAACAATCTTTCTCTTTTCTTTTATTCATTTATTTATTTATTTATTAACAATTTTTGATTGTGTGTGTGTGTGTTCAAAATTCATTGTTCAAACTACATTTTCTTTCTCTTGCTTCTCATTAAAAAAAGTTCGCCTCAACATCAATCAAAACGAAAGTTCCTTACCTAATATTTTTCTGGACCCATTTTTTTCTGTTGTGTTTCGTGGTAACTCAGCTCGTATCTCTCCTCCTCGTGATGGCGAGGTTGGCCAGGTTTGCACCAAATCACCAATGTTGTATTACTGGTTATACCTGGCTATTAAGTTCACCAACTCTTTTGGTTCTTCGCTGTTGACTCAAAGGGGACGATATGTCGTATGTACTTAAATCTGTTTCTCAATCGCCGTCGCCGCCACGCCGACAACTAGTGCGCGCCTCTCAGTCTCTGTGGTCGCTAATATTCGTACTGCCTTTTCTCGCCTGCAACCATTGTCGCATTGATTGTTTCTGCCGCTGTGACTATTTGCGCTCCCTTTTCTTCTGCAATTTTTGTTGTCACGACTGCTATAGTTCGTCGCTCGTCCCCGTCGGCGCCGCCGCGTGTTAACATTTTCGGGCAGTTGTCTTCGCTCTCTGAAATAAATTTCTTAAGTACAACAAGTCTTTTTCTGTTTCAAAGAGCCGCTTTATTTAACTACTTTAGTTAGCCGACCTGAACGGGTTCGTTGATTGAGAGAGAGTTTACGCTAACAAACTTCACTAGTTAATATTCTTAATTGCCTGAGAGAGAGGAGCATTGAGATTTACTAATTGGCTCTTAGATTTCCGTCATTCGGAATCTTTCTGGTGACCGCTACATTTGGCGATGTTGACTCTCTCGTTTCCAAGTCAAATCTGATTTAATCTCGATTTAATTCTCCCACGCCGAACTCTCGCTACCAAATCCCGCGACCAACACGCAGGTGTGATGTCAACTTCTGACCTCTCGTAACCCTAAAGTTACTCAACGTCGACGAGCACCGTGGGAAAACACATCAAACCAAACCGCACGGAATGACTCCGCCACAATTCGCGCAAGTCAAACCCGTCTCAAACAGATGCGGCCAAGCCATTATCTAACAAGATGTCTGAGTCGCGGCTATAGAATATACTTCTCACATGTTGTCTTTTCATTAGATATCTGAGCCGCTGATATAGAATACACTTCTTTCATGTTGTCTTTTCATTAAATATATGAGTCGCTGATATGGACTATACTTATCTCATCTTTTTTCATTAGATATCTGAGCCGCTGATATAGAGTATACTCTCTCATGTTGTATTTTCACTAGATGTCTGTGCCGCTTATATAGAATATACTTATCTCATGTTGTACTTTCATCAGATGTTTAGGCCGCTGATATAGACTGTATTTATTTCATCTTTTCTTTTCATTAGATGTCTTAACCGTTGATATAGAATATACTTCTCTCATGTTGTCTTTTTATTAGATGTCTTAGCAGCTGATGTAGAATATACTTTGATAAACTGTATTATACAACTCTTGGTTAAGCTGTGGGTATAGGGGTTAGTGCTTGAAACGCTAGCGTCTGTAGGTATTAATAATTTGATATTTATTAATAAATATTATATATATATATATATATATATATATATATATATATATAATTACCTATAATCACTTAGTGACTGTTGAAGAATTGAATTAATAAAGTATCATGTGCACATTGATTTGTACGTCGACCGTGATCAGTACTGCATCCCCAGGCAGATTCCAGCCATGGAGTAAATTTAATCCAATATGCTTTTTAAACTGCGCACGCATAGAAATACGAATAAAACCATGAGATGAAAGACGAAATTAATATAGAAAAGTCTTCTGCTGTACACTCATTGTTTTTATATATATAAAGTGGCTTTTAAGATAAATCAATGTTATTTCATTCTCAATCATTCAAATATTAAAATGTAATGCCATATAATTACAGAATAATTCGATTAAAGATTATAAAAATTAATCTGAAGAGAAAGTAAAGAAATAAAAATAATACCAGGCTTTTTCTCATGCCACGTCATTATGGAAAACAGTAATTGAGAGCATTGAAAAAAAGATGATCAACATAAATACAGTGACATTTTAATGTTCACAGAATAATTTGAGACGTTCTGAATGGCTAAATATCTATCAAACTTGATTTACATACTAGTGCCTCAAAAATAGTAGAATATTGTAATGTAGGTATGCAGGTTATACGTCTATCAGTTTTGCTTTCATAACCAGATCTGAGATTTCCCTCTCAAATGCATGAGTTATTGTCACTAGTCACATATTTTTTTATATAGTAGCGAATTAAATGTCAATGTAGTTTTTATCATGGCGCCTTTTTTTCGCAATTGATTCCCGTAGCTTGTCCATATATTAGTGCTTGTGCCGCTGGCCCTGGCGCATACCTTATACCCTCTTGTCGCTTTTCTGCCTCTTTATTTATCTCTTCTGTCAGTTTTACTTTCTTCTCTCTTGATCATTTTTCAACTCCTGATTCCGTTTCGCAATGACAAATCCTACTTTTTACGCTCGCGGTACGGGTTCTCACCCGCTGTTTCACTCTCTTGCATCTTTTCTTCCCTCTCTACCTCTTTCTGTGTGATGAGTGTATTACATTCTCATTACTTTTCTCTCTTCTCTCTCACCCTCTCTCTTTGCACTTGCATTTGTTTTCCCCCCTTTTAACTATTATGTAACACTTTTAAGAACGTGGACGGAAGACAAGAAACGGAAGTGACAAATGATGAAAGAAGAGACGAAAAGGAGAACGCATGTCGGCATACAAAATAATATCGACCGTAAAACATTAACCTTCTTTTCAATCTCTTCATCTAAAACCAGATACAATCCATCAATGAACAAAATGTCGTGTTCCAAATCGTATCCAACTTGTTTAATTAATTATAATTAAGGACGACCCTGCAACAAACAGATGACGCCATGAAGAATCATCATCAAACTGGCCAAAGGCAAACGAAATATCTGACCATTGAAATTGTTTTATTCTGTTTTTCCACAAACAAGTTACGAGAAGATTGGAATAATTATCCAACACTGGTATTTTGTTCAGTCATTTCATTCCGTTTAATATTTATTTCGTTGACTAAATCGTCAAGCGCTTTATTCGCTCTATTCTCTCAATCTTATATTTGATTTTCTTCATCATTTTCTATTTCCTCTTCTTTTCTATTATCACATAGTCTTTGTTTTGTTTAACATTAATTTGTTATCATTTTCTCTCGGCTTTTCTTTTAACTTTTCCTAATTAGTCACTGCTAATTAACAGCCACTCAAAGATAATGAAATGGATAGACTGTCAGTTGAATGTATTAAAATATTTGAGAGAAGTGCAAATGATTAGAATGAACAAAGATTGGTTACTCATTTGGAATTGAATACAGCCATGTTGTAGTCTGAAAGGAAGTAGTGCGGTGGTAAGTTGTCCTGCAAATGAGAACTTATTGAAAAGTAACTATAGTTAGCAAGAAAGTGTAGTATCTGTTCTGATGCTACACTTTGTTTATTCTGTCTCCGGTTAGTGAATGAGAAATCATTCTAGATCGAGGCAATTTTTATTTTTGTTTCCATGTAGAATGCCCCTTAAGATGCATTCCCCTCACATTAAGATGTTGCTTTCGTGAGGAGGAAAGTAAATCGGAACTATATTCATGGAAATTCTGCCCGAAGCAAAGGACATGGAGCCAAAAAGGAACGTTATTTTCAATTAGACGAGCTTTTGCTCTAAATGCTTTAGTACGAGCAACGCTTTGTCTGTTTCAACGGGCTGTAGTAAGATTTTAAAAATAATCTATACTACATTGCAAAGCGAGTTTATACTTTGTGAAGGCATGATAGGTGTCTTGAAAGGCCCTCACCAATTGTGGTAGTAGTACTTTGTCTTAGATAAAGAAGCGGATAATTTCTGGGGCAGTTGAATCATTCGAACATCTGCCAACATCTGAGCGACCAATTGCTTATCGGTCTTCTATTTTAGATCTGGAGTAAAAGTCTGTCCAATGAGCTTAGCAGTCCCATAACGAAGTGTTACCCAACTGTGCCAGAAAAATAAAACAGAAAAGTGTTTACGGTAATTCAACTTCAACGAATTTCAATACCACTACATTTCGCAGCCATTCTCTATGCAATCTAAATTGTTTCGGTTACTTCCCAGCTGTTCCCTTCATTCATATCAGCTGATCCTCATATATGCAAATTAGACTCTACTATAAAAAGCCGCACTCATGAAGAGAAGCTCTTCTTTACCCTGCAGATACGACATGCGAAAAACCTCATTTTATTTCCTGCTGACAGTGTTCCTCTTCATTGTCACATTTCTCCCGTGAACGTTTGATCACACAAGTAACAGGTGGTGGATGGTCCCTTTATTCTAGTACTTCTCTGTAGTGGTACAGTTATTTCTTCCTCTCTTGGAAATGGAATAAAGAAGGTCAACCAAGGAACGTCCGTCCCTTCCCTCACTTTCAGACGCAGAACTACTACTACTTGTATCGGAATCTTGTTCTCTCGATTCAGTACTCTCTAATGATGTGTCATCATTGTCGTCTAGAACCAGTGCTAAACTGAGACGTGGGCACACGTCTCCTACATGTCGGGGCGTGCCATTAACGACCACCGACTGCAGATTTTTCACTCTGCTGTCACGACCTGGTCTGAATTCTGACGTGCAACATCCTTGTGGATTTTTCACCAAAACTGTGTCCCCGTCTTTATAAAGTGTAGAGATACTATGGTGATTCAGATGGAGCACAACATTGACCCCTTTCACTCTGATCTGGTGTGAGTACAACACATTGACAAGTGCTGATGAGGCGGACACATCATCCTTGAGGGTAACGTTGTACAAATATACAGCCCCCATAACAGGTCAGCTCTTTCGTGCAACAATCCACTTCAGTGACACATTTCTATAATACCATTTCCTGATGGACTTTATGCACAGTGTGGTCAGAAGTTGAACCCCCACTCGTTCATAAACTGCCGTAATTGTTTACTGCAGAAGACAGTGTCATTATCAGCCAGAATCTCGACTAGGAAGCCACGTAAAAAAAACGCTGATACTAATTGCCGGATCACATGTGCAGTGTCTTGCCGTTGTAGTGACCGCCAGATTTAACACCGCGTGGATCCACAATCGATCAGTGTCATAAAATTGCAACGGTTGTAGTGTGTGATGTCCATGCCTAGCCGGTTCTATACCTCTCACACACAGAGCTCTCCCTTTTCTTATTGCACTGGAGCTGGGTCTATTTTATGACATTCTTCACAATTCCGAATAACTGCGTTTACTGCCGCTTAAGACATAGACGTATCGATTCTACGCACAAAATATAATGTTCGCTTGATTCCCGGATGTCGACTATGTTGATGATTTTCGTCCAGCTGTGTTCGGTTATGGTTCTCTGTGGCAAAGGCACACACTGGCTAGTTCAAAATCTTCTACCTATATCATTGATCGTCAGAGAGTTCACTCGGTGCTGATCTAGTCTACCAACCGAAGTGTCGTACTCTTTGACAAGTGAGATTATAGTACCCAATCTCCGTCTAATGCGCATCTTACTTGCGGCCTTTGTGCTCAACCGAGACTTTCCCGTGAGGGCATTGGTCACCCAATAGTACACATACACAGTCTGACCGTATGTGCAACACATTGCGCAAGGTTTAGTACTTTTAGTTCGGCATCCAGCTCTGCCACGGTTAGATGTTGGGTATCATTTGTTGGTCGCTACCAGCATGCATCCTCGAGGATTTCTCTATTGTCGTCAAGAGCTACGCCCACATCAAGCGAACTTGCGTTCACCCACACGTCCAGTTCCTTTGTACGAACTCACAATTTCCCTCAGACGGTATCTGGATGCTGTACACAGACAAGTGTATATAATACCATGCACTCCAGCGGAGTTTACATTGTCTTCCCAGTCACCCATGATACAAAACTTCTAAATTTCGAAACATGTATGTTTCTCATCAGTACAATATTATAACTGTATATTCGAAATATTCGAATAAAAATGCTGTGGCTACAATAAATACGGGAATGGGGCAATCAAAAGTTGGTCTCAGTATATGGGGTTACACAACTGACCTTACCATGACTGATGAACGCTATCTTATTCATGTACGTGACCAAACGGTCCATCGACTGAAGTAAAAGAGAAGCTACTCCAGTCATGTCGAAACCCTAGCCACATCTCAGGAAGACACCAAACTACACCTGTGAACTAGGCGCCTCAGAATTTCTCTCTCATACTTACATAGCTTTTGCTTTTTTTCTTTGTTTTATATAATTAGCATTGAAGAGTATTTTTAAAAACATACTTAAAAAATCGACAACACTGAATTAACGTTCGATTTTAACGGTATTATTAAATAAATTCAAACGTTAATTCATGACAATACATTCGATCAAAGTCCGATCATCGGCATTAATGTGAATTGTATCTATTGTAGAATTGTACTAATAATTTAACGCACGGAAACTTTGATATTGTTATTTTAATGATATTTCGAATTCAATCGAAAGTTTGTTTATTTTCTTAAGCAAACACATCACCCACCGATTATTTGGGATGTGAAGGATTACTTGCCATATTTTTATAATAGTCTCTAATCTACGAGTGTCATATTTTTATAATAGTCTCTAATCTACGATTGTCATATACCTATTTAAAACAACACAATTGACCCTTGCATTTCAAATATCCGAGGAGTTAGATCCAATATCGATGACGATGTAACCTTTCTCCGAGTCAACACCGTGGATATCCTAGCAAGTTCCTCTAATCATTTTGACGTGACTGGATATATTCTACTCTATCGTAAGGACTCTTAAATATATATGCACGGACTTTGAATTTAGGTTCGGAGCACCCTCTTCTTTACTAAAGAATATAGACCAAAATCATATCATCAAGCCTGCATGTACTTTAGATTAAGCTTACAAAAAAGCGTTCATTACTTATATTTCATCAACAGTTCTACTCTGAGACAGGACTGTATTCGGCTCAACGTTGACTTTGATAGCACTAATGTAGCACTATTATTGGATCCGAGCAATCAAATACTTGTATTTTGAGCTTTTAATGTCCACCACTGTGACTAGCTTGGATTTTCGATGTATAGCCACAAGTTATGACCTGATTATCACCTATTTCGTAGTCCAAGATATCATAAAAACCTTGACACCTCCAAAGAATGTGGGTCTGATCTTATCTAAGTTATAGGAATAAAAAAATGTTCCGCTAAGCTGGCCCTTGTTCTCCCCAAATTCTGGAACAAAATGCCTATCTGAATCTTACTTGCCTGACAGCTGGCAAATTGACTCTATGGTATCAGTGTTCAATAATTCTTATGAAAGAAATAATCCTCCCAAGAATATTTGAATGTGTAATCAATCAAGCGATAGTTCGTCACCTTGTTAAGTTTCTATTCGGTTTAATAGATTAATTAAATATGGTGTATCACTTAATTTTTAATTATGACAAAGGATACAAATTTCAAATTATGAACGGCGTTATTTTGAACCTTGAATTAGAGAATTTACTCGCATCTTGTTTACCTTTTTGAAACTGTAACTTAGTTTGTATTTTTATTTATTTAATTCTTATCCTATATTTCATTTTTAGTATTTACTTATAAGAAATGTGAATTAATACCTTATATTGAATATTAAATGATGGAACATTACAATCAATTAATATTAAATGTATCATATGTCGTTAATAGGTGAAAACTTTAAATTTTAGTTTAGACTCGTTTTTTGGAACCCAACTTTCGTATTTCTGGACTTGAAATAACTGTGTGTCTTAACTAAGCCATATACTTATAAGAGCTTTGTGATAAAAAAAACATTATCTCTTAATACATTTAATTAAATATTAGATTTCTCGAATTTAATTGTTTGTAAGGTTAAACGTACTCTTACGGCTTTATGTTATGAATTCAAAATGACCAATTGTCTCTGAAGGGATAATTGGTTTTCTATGTAAAATGCATGTAAAAGTTATTTTGTTTTTTGAGGTTGAGAACTTTTTTCAGGAGTGTTCTGTTGGTCTTCTGATGAGCTGCATAAACGAAAGATATAGGTAATTATATGATTACTCTCGGTTGTTAGTTTCTGCGCGAAAAACTTGTCAAGTTTCATTGTATTATTTTTACTTTTGGCAAAAAACAATGACTGACCAGTTAGTCCTTAAAATTTAACATACCAGAAAAGTAAGAATACAACGATCTACCGTGATGTAAAATTAAAAAAGAAAAGCCAAAAACTATTTATAGATTCATTTCGCGTCCTTTTAAAGAGGCATGCTACTGCTGATAACGCTATAACCAAAATCATTCTCCGATTGTACACGTCACCAATCATGCCGAAGTCTGAACACTTTATGACAAATCAGAATTAATATTCTGTATGATTTTGCTACATTGTTTTCTTTATACCGAGGAAGTCTTTCAATAAAGACAAAACGTCGATGAATACATGAATAACAGTGTTTGGCTTTCCTCTTTTTCATTTTACATAATCCGAGTATAGTATAGATCCACAGGGTATAAATCCAAGGGAGTTGAACAGGGTTTATGAGAGCGCTCAATAAAAATATAGAGCAGAAATATAAATATAAATGATAATTTATTTCATTTTGACTACAAATTTGATTTTGTTTCACGAGAGCAGTTTGTTTATTTTAAGACCTGAAGAATGGGAGCCACACAAACTGCTCTCGTGAAACAAAATCAAGTTCGTAGTCAAAATGAAACAAATTATCATTTATATATATATATATATATGTGTATATATATATATATATAGATAGATAGATTTATATATATATATATATATATATATATATATATATATATATATATATATATATAATAAAAGTTTTTAAAAAGGTTTAAGGCAATGCGAAGATCCGGGTTGCTGGAAGCTGTGAAGAACAAAAACAGAACAAAACCGAAATAAGTCGGATATAGATCGAAAGGTTTGTTTATTTTTCTAGACAGCAAGGGTGTTAGTTTGTAATGTCCGGATTATCAAGAATCAATTTGATATTTCGAGAGATTTTTTTTTCTTCTTCCTCTCCTTGTCAAAAATAAATAAAAGAAAAATCCCGGGTACCGAGAAAATGCCAGGAGCGCTGGGGGGTTAAACCGGAAGTGTTCAGAGTAAAGTATTCAGAGGAAAATTAAATAGATTCTTTTTATTTATTTTTTTTTTTTTTTAAATATATATATATATATATATATATATATATATATACCCATATATATATGTAATTGTCTGTTGTTTCTATTTATTTAATTTTTATTTTTATTTATATATTTACTATTATTGTTTCGACCATGCAAAATTCAATATAGAAACCCAATTCTGTAGAACAGCCTACCACCTGAAATGGCTCTCGGCATTCAATTCCAATACCCCTGACCACCCCAATAACACGAACAACCCTAACGAATCCTTCCCGGTTTACCAACTAGACCATCCTCTACACCCTCCACCCAACAACCACCTACTCGACCACAAACTCACCAGATTAAAACAAAGAATCTTTACCATACTGCAACAGGAACAACACCACATCACCCCTAACATCACCAGATCCCAACGCCTTACACTTAAAACACTAAAAGATAAAGACTTAATCTACCTACCCTCCGATAAAGGCAAAGAATTCTGCGTCGTCTCGCAAGACTCTTATAACACCCTTGCACTAAAACACCTCGACAATAACACATTATACACTCCTGCCCCTAACATATCAGCCATTAAGATCCAAAATACTATAAACAATACCTGGTCTAAAATCTGCGCCAAACGCAACCTCCCTAAGAAATACAAAATTAATTTCACTACTAAAAATAGCAAGCTCCCTACCTTCTACCACCTTATCAAAACCCATAAGACCAGCAATCACACTCAAATTAGGCCCATCGTCTCCAGCGTCGAAGGACCATTATATAAAATCTCCTGGCTACTTTCTAGACTCCTGAAACCACTACTCCCTACCTTCCCTGCACATGTCAGCAGCTCTGACCAAGTCATTAGCAGACTAAACCTACTCCAACAACAACAGCTAAGCTCTAACAAATACACATTTAGCCTCGATGTTGTTTCCCTATACACATCAATACCCGCACACCCAGCCATTGACCTCATCTCCGACCACATCTCTTCCTCCGATAACTTAGAACTCTTCGGGTTAACACCTGAAGACATACACCAACTCCTAGACATTATCATTAACAATACATATTTTACCTTCCAACACCACATATTTAAACAGATTACTGGTCTTCCCATGGGTTCTAGCTTGTCTGGCCTCTTAGCCATATCCTACATGGACAGACTCGAGCAACAAGCCCTCAACACCTGCCACTCACATATCTTCTTCACTAGATACATAGATGACATTCTTGTCCTCACCTCATCTCGTGAAGAAGCTATCAGCATTTTCGACATTTTCAACAACACCGACCCCCATATAAAATTTACTATTGAACACCCTAGCGACTCCGGCTCACTATCTCTCCTCGATTTCAACCTCAAAATCACAGAAGACGGTTCTATACAGACCAACTTCTACAGAAAACCTGCCTTTAAAAACCTGTTTGTTCATTTTAAATCTGCCCTGCCCCTTAAAGCCAAACTAGACTATGCCCGTAATGAAATTACCCGCATACAAAATAAATGCTCATCTACTGCCAATAAAATTAAACACACCAAAGACTTCCATCAAACCCTAATCACCAACGGCTACCCCACTTCCACAATAACCCACCTCAGCAAGACCAGATCACGCAGACACAACACACTCTCCAACACATGCTTCCTAAAACTACCTTTCTTTAACGACAGAATCACTAATGCCATCCGCAGTGCAATACATAAAGAAAAACTAGACATTCAACTCACCCACACCGGCACCACCTTACGCCAACACCTTTCCAAAAAACGCACTACACGCACCCAAGAACCATACTCCCTAGCGAATTGTCCCATTCCTACCACTGGACTATGCCACCGCACTAACTGTGTATACAATATATCATGCACTATTTGTAACCACTCCTATATTGGATATACTACAAGACAATTACACCAACGTATAAAAGAACACATGAATACAAATATATCTTCCTTCTTCAAACATACTTCCTCATGCAATACTACACAACAAGACATAAAAGTTTCCATTTTAGCCTCGACCAGGAACCTAGGCGACCTAAGACTGATGGAAGCTATTCTCATTTCCAAACTTAGCCCATTTTTGAATCAAAGACATGAATTAAATTCTACCTCTATCATATAACCTACCCCCCCCCCCAGAACCCATCCCCAGATAATACCCCCCAGCCATAATAAACACTATTTGCACAAATCATATCCGTTATACTAAGAATTGACCATTACTTTAGTTAAATAAATTCAACATACAAAGCCAATTAACAGAATAACAGAATTCCCTTTATAAATTAATACCAAAAATAAGAGATTTGTCTCCCCTTAACCAGCAAACTTTCCATACCTAAAACAATAGGCATTTAGAAGATAAATTAAAACCAATAAATAAGGATTAAACTTAACCAGACATAACTAAATTTTAATATACTGCACCGACAACAAATAATTAGCTATCTACAACACATTTAAAATCTAATGCCGGAATCAGCCTGTTGACAAACATATATACTATAAGTAATATCTACGTTTTATATACGAACAAAAAACAAAAAAAAACAAAAACAAAAAAAACAAAAACAAATAACAATAATAGTAAATATATAAATAAAAATAAAAATTAAATAAATAGAAACAACAGACAATTACATATATATATGGGTGTATATATATATATATATATATATATATATATATATATATATATATATTTAAAAAAAAAAATAAATAAATAAAAAGAATCTATTTAATTTTCCTCTGAATACTTTACTCTGAACACTTCCGGTTTAACCCCCGAGCGCTCCTGGCATTTTCTCGGTACCCGGGATTTTTCTTTTATTTATTTTTGACAAGGAGAGGAAGAAGAAAAAAAAAAAATCTCTCGAAATATCAAATTGATTCTTGATAATCCGGACATTACAAACTAACACCCTTGCTGTCTAGAAAAATAAACAAACCTTTCGATCTATATCCGACTTATTTCGGTTTTGTTCTGTTTTTGTTCTTCACAGCTTCCAGCAACCCGGATCTTCGCATTGCCTTAAACCTTTTTAAAAACTTTTATTATTACTCCCAGCAATGCTTACAGTAAACTACCAATTTCTATATATATATATATATATATATATATATATATATATATATATATATATGAATAGATATTTTGGTACAAAATTTTATTATACATTTAAATAAAATAAGTGGAGCCATCTTGAATAAAGGGCAATATCACAAGTAAAAAGTAAGAAGAGAGAAAAAAAAATTTTCTCTCTTACTTTTTACTTGTGATATTGCTCTTTATTCAAGATGGCTCCACTTATTTTATTTAAATGTATAATATATATATATATATATATATATATATATATATACGAATGCAATTCTACTATTTTAAAAGATTTGTCCTGACAACACTATCTGACCTCCAAGCAAAACATATAATTTGGGATGCACCAGTTCGTCTTTTATTTACTATTATTACCATATTTAACAACAAAATGTGTTTTTGCTACCTACAAACAATCATAAATTAAGTTATCCCTACTCTCGTCTACTATGCAATATTTACGTCTACATATTAAAACAAACGGGGCTATTGAATGTGATATAATGATGTAGGAGAAAAGGAAGAAAGTAGCAACTGCAGTTGAAGTCAGTATCTCTAATAATGCTGACTTAAACAAAGCTGAGGCGAAAATGTCACAGAATACCAAGGTTTTATGTACGACATGAACAGACACTGGAATCTTAGGAAGATCACCACAATCAAAATAATTATAAAAGAAACCGTACTCATGAAAAAGAATTTCAAAAACTACCTGACGAATATACCCGGTGAACCAAGTGCAAGAGAGATACAAACAATTGCACTAAAAAGGAACGGTAAGAATCTTAAACAAATATATAGGTTGCAGTCTCTTAAATAGCGGGTTAATGTCAGCTATCCTGTAGGATGTTCCATCACTAACACAAACAAAAAGATGAGAAAATTGAAAAAAGCAAAGAGACTACCTTTTTAAACGACTTTTAATCTGTTTACATGTTATCGCCAAAAAAAGTAGAATCAAATTTATTTTTAAGAGCTTGACACATTATTTGTTTGAAAACATGTACTCATTCTGTCAAACTGTAAACGTGCATTTTAACAGAAATTCTGTCGTAGCGACGTTGTACGATATGATATTATATTAGTTTTTTAACAGCTTTCTGTTATATTACGGAACCCGGGTAACGTTGCGTAACGCTGCTCGTTTTTGATACATTTATTTACGCATTACACATTTTACTTTTCTTTTGTGATGGATTTTATCATTTGATCTATTGGTGAAATTATTCCATTACGACGATCGGAGCTCCAACATCAGATAGCAACGTATATCTGAAATGCACAATTCTCCCAGGGTAAACACAAATACATACAACTACACTATTAAGATAAGAATCAATTTAGTTTTCTAGTTTTCATCGAACGTTCTTCTCTTATTTACCTTCTCGACACTTTCTGCAATTTAATTTATGCTATATAAATGGAGCATATCTTTTTCTATTTCTTTTATAGAAAGTCAATACACGAGATTATTTCTGGAGAGTTGCCTGTCGATGTTGATAAAACGAACATATAATTAAAATACACGCAAGCCCATGTAATGGAGTGCGTATTCCACATTGATAAGAATAGAGAGAAAAAACTGTTTGTATTCTATTGATCGACCTACAATTCATGTCAATTGATATTTACGCCAACAAAATATATTTAAGGTGGATCAGGTTTCAGGAGTATTTAAAACAAAAAACAACAAAATGTTAGGTGCATTATAGGCCTGATCGATCTGGTTACACATTACACATTCAGCTATGCACGATTCGCATCCATGACTGACAATACTAACAACACGTATGGAACCACAATTAGGTATTAAAGAAATCGACTGATGTTCCCTTAAAAAGGCAACCTAAAACCATAACTGAAAAATCTAATCATTCATGACTGCCTTATCTACTAAATCAAAAGTCAAACCCTTAGACATAACACATGTCGCGGTACAATAATTAAAGCACGTAAAACTATGCAGCTATATATATATATATATATATATATATATATATATATATATATATATATATATATGCATATAAGTCAGTTCATATTATATTCCAATGACCATTGTTTTATTTTAAGACATTTTATTTCAAGACACTTTAATCCAAGAACTTTTTACTCTTTGTGAAATTTTCTGATGATTTTGTAGTGTTGCAGAGACGATATTGACATAAAAATGTTGTTTGGCACAAGACAAATGAAACGGACCGTAAAAATATATCTCACAGAAAGGTTATGTTTTTTGGAAATGTGAAAAAATAAAAATAATAAAATAAAACTATGGTTATTGGAATATAATATGAACTGACTTATATTTGCTCTGTTATCACTAATTGATAATCATCGAGCTGGATCTTTTAAGGAGACTGCACAGTAAAACGATCTGATAGTATATACTAATACATATATTGTCATTAATAATTATATATATATATATATATATATATATATATATATATATATATATATATATATATATATATATATATATAAAATATGAAACCAAAAGTATACTGTTAGTAGATAGAACCTATAGTGAAATATTAACTAATGGAGAGTGAAAGTGCGCGTGTAAAAAATATGCGGTCTGTCAAGTTAGGGGACCCTATATTTTTTACACGCACACTCTCACGCTCTATTACTTAATATATTTTCAAATTTTTAATGTTGGCTTTTCCACTGCCAACTTATCAATCTATGTAATTCCTCTGATGATACGATGTTTATCTTTGAAAAGGCTTGGCCTAAGGAAAAGAATAATAAACATGTTTTCACCGAGTACACCCTGCATTGCACATTGTCATTCGTGCATGTGTACTCCTCTTCTCTCATTTATCTTGATATATATATATATATAAATGTATATATATGGTACTAATAGTGTATTCGTTTCTATAGTCGTAAATCCGTTTAAACTCCAGTGTTTGCAAAAAGTGCTCAATAACAAGTAGAGGTGTTCTTTAGTATAAATCGTTATTGATACAAGCATTATTGGTTACATATGTGCATACATGTTTCGGTTGTACTCTTCATAGAGAGTCAACCTCTTCAGACCAACGGTTGACTCTCTGTGAAGAGTACAACCGAAACATGTATGCACATATGTAACTGATAATGTTTGTATAAAAAAATGTTATACTATATATATACATATATATATATATATATATATATATATATATATATATATATATATATATATATGTGTGTGTGCGTGTGTGTGTGTGTAAAGAATTAAAATATGAGAATTAAAATTGTAAAAAAGAACAACATTTATTGAATCATCAAGTAGTTTAAACAAGAAATATATAAATAAACATTTTTTTCTTTAACCCATTGATTCGGTCGTTTCAGACCTTTCATCACAACTTTGTACTTGCCCAACGTAGTCAAATTACCGGGCGATGAATTTGCTGATATTTTGTGTTTTTGTTTTAGTTTCATAATTTTATATTTTTACTCAGGTGAGTCGCACATATTTTTACCAATTATTTTTTACATCAGACATGTACCGCTATATTATTCGAATTTCTAAAACACTTTCTTGACATTCATGATATCCTGACTATACCTTGTATAGACATGTTGTATTTTTTAATCTAAGTAGATTTGTTTTGCTCAAGATTTTATTTTGTCTATTTTTATATACTTTTAAATCTGTGCTAACACTAATATGATTTGACTGATTCATCTCGATGATCTTCTCTTATGATAAAAGCTTGTATTTTTGAAAATCCATGGATTAAGGAAAAAGGTTTATTGAAATATTCATTGTTTAAACTACTTGATGATCCAATAAATATTGTTCTTTTTCCAATTTTTATTCTCATCATTCATTTCATTTTATAATTGCTTTATCTCGCATATTGAACATTCACTTTTCTTCATAGGATAATTTTGAAGATGATATTGTATCTTTATCATCTCTCTATTATATATATATATACATATGTATATATATATATATATATGTATATATATATGTATATATATATAAATATGTATATATATATGTGTATATATATTTATATATATGTATATATATATGTATATATATATATATGTATACGTATATATATATGTATATGTATATATATATATATATATATGTAAATATATGTGTATATATATATGTATATATATATATATATGTATATATATGTGTATATATATATGTATATATATATATATATAGAGAGAGAGAGAGAGAAAGAGAGAGAGAGTCATCGACATACAGCTTGTTTCGCTTGTACCTTGAATTAGTTTTACCCAATGAGCTATGCCTTTAAGCTAATGACAAATGGGCGATATCCTTACAAATAAGCTCTACCCAATAAAGGAAGCATTATATAGTCATCGACATACAGCCTGATTCGTTGTATCACAACTCTTCAGTGCGGTTAGACCAGCTATTGCCTAAAGCTGGGATTGAAAATCAACCGTCGAGCTGACAGTCGGCGCCTCTATCCCTGCGCTATCATACGACACTGACTGAATATAAGTCATATCTCAATGTAAACATTTTAAAGTGGCGGGAGCTCGAATTAGTTTTACCCAATGAGCTATGCCTTCCAACGTTCATTAGCTCAATCAACATTTTATACTGCAGTGTACTATCCAAAATGTATAATGATGTACTATCCAAAATTTAATAATGCAGTGTACTGTCCAAAATCGTATTTGCAGTATTTTAATACATTTCACATACGATATAGAGAACGGTTAAACACTTTAACCCGCTAATCTCTATTAGAAAAACGCAACGGAAAATATGATATATGTCCACATATAAGGCATTTAATAAACTTGTCGGATTTGGCATGTTTCTTATCGATAACAATACATCTGATAAAGTAATATTTGATTTTGATTTGCCATTTTTTTTATAGAACAATGTGTGTCTTCCAATGAAAACTGTATTACACTTCGGGTTGTATTAAATAATAGTTAAGCAGTTCGGAACTTAGTTAACGGTAAGCCATTTTCCGCTAACCACATGAACATATTCAGCAGCTTGCGTTTTTAATGAAACAAATGTTCTTGATAAGATTATCTTATATTGTTGTTTACATGTAATTATCTCAGCGGCCTTTAGTGATGATTAATGGACGTATTACTGATAATGTATATCTATTCGCATCTACTTAAGAATGTTCATGCATAAATACTTTAAACGCACTTTCTTTGTTTACATATACATGCATATTTTCAAACTAAATTAGCATTCTCTTACCAATAAACGACAAATATGACTCAATAAATATAATAAATTCTTTACACTTATTGACAAATTACGGAAAAAATATAGAGGCACATAAAAAAAGAATAGGCGACGACGATCGATACAAAATGTCTTTGTTTGTGTACTTTTGTTATTCGGTTGCCGAACTGGTTAGATAGAGAATCCGCTGAGCCGCTTACGATGCTGCACGGTAACTTGGACTAGAATGATTTACTTTGCACATAGAACCTACATATTGTTCTCACCTATTGGTTATAAACTTTGCTGGATGTAATCAAAATATAGTATAAACGTTAAAATAGTTAGTGATAGGAATAATATCAATAAAATCAACGCCGAGATTCTACAAAAATCTATTCGAGAGCCAAAACCTTTTCTGATATTCATCAATTATCTGACAAATAACATGCTAATATTATTTGTTGACATCTACGCAAACAACACAACTGTATATGAAAGTACACCGAAGTACACTGGTAGTAATTTTTTAATTATTATTATCTGCTTTTAGATTTGAAGCATATGATGCAATTTGGAAAAGTGGCGTATTACTGTGAACTTCTCTTGTGTCACCATTAACTCAAGTCAGAATGAATGGCTCATTCCTTAAAGGAACTGTTTATTTTATAAGTTTACTCCAGATCTAAAATGCAAGATATATATATATATATATATATATATATATATATATATATATATATATATATATATATATATATATATATAGCATGTTGTTAAGGTGGCTGGATAAATAGTAAGATCACCAGACTTAACAAGAAACTACAAAATACGTGATTAAATCATCTACCACTATAAGAGTCATATATTTTTTAAGATAAAGTACTGTTGCCACATTTTGAGGTGCGCACTTATTCATGTCTTGATAGTCTACCGAACAGACTTCCAAATCTAGTAATGATGAACTTTTCTTTTCCTTATTTTTCTTCTATTGAAGTCACTCAACGTAACTTCAATCTCTGGTTTCTCCTTGCAAGAGATTCACAATGTAAAAAGACTTTTCTATTCGTTCTTCATGTACTTTGCGTCAAGCGAAATGGTAATGAATAGAACCACTTTTCACGGCTCTCCTTATGTATGTAATTTCTGCGGTTATAGGTTCCACACCTCTAACCGCAGAAATTACATAGTCATCTCTGAACCAAATGTCAACTATATCGTGAATTGTAATACATGATAATAAAAACGATAGATAATAAAATATAGGAATATAATAACATACGTCAGGTATGTATTAGACGGTCCAAAGAAATTGTACAAAAGAATACATCGCCATTACTAAGGTAAGAACATTTGAACAGAATAAGTGGGGGATCTACAAATATCCGCATAAATTACTGCTATCAGAAATAACGTAATGAAAGTCAAAATAGACAAAACTTAAACAAAAACGCTAATTTAAACAATATCACTCAGATTCTGGAGTAAATCTCAGTTTGTTATCAACTTATGTTTAAACGGCTACTGCGAGAACGTCATGTGTGGTACATGGAGTAGTAAAGAAACAAAAAGTAAGGCAAATAAACTGTTACTCCGATTTAAGAGAATCCCCCAGAATTTACAGTCAGTATCACGTGTTTGAAATCCTAGTGTGTAAGTTATAATTATAAACACGTATAATTTGTTAAAAAATACTTAGTATTATTCTATCAAATGTAAGTATGTGCTAAGTCAATAAATATAACTCAACTAAACTCTACGAAGTAGAAGTATTAATACAGGTACTTATACGTTTACTTATGTTTCCAAGGTAATTTAATTACAATTAAGCTTTCGCTCCGAACGTTTGAAACAGGATTTATAAAAGAGAAACTGTTTATTACAAAACCCCCAACAAATTTTGAATTTAGAGTCAAATATTTTTAATTTTAAAAACACGGTAATACGGCACATTATTAAAAATAACGATTTTCTCTCGTTTTATTACAAAATGAGACGATAATAAAATTTTCTTGTATTTCCGCTTATAAATTATCTAATTAGAAAACATTCTGAAATTCTATTTCACTGACCTTTCTGTCTTTTTTAATTTAAATTTCGACATTAACTTTTTTACCCACTCATTCGCATCAGAGCACCACTTCATATGAAAACATATAAATGTTCTATCGCGTTTCATTTCCTGAAAGCAGATACGCACTATTAATGATAAAACCGCACAAACTTACATCGATCTTATCTACACATGTTCAAATAGAATATTTAATTACGAAATACATCTCCAGCTGCAAAACAAGAACCAACAACCTCCGTCAGACAATCCGTATTTAGTAATAGATTATATCATGTCATCACCGTCTATGGCCGTAAGGAAAAAATATGCCACAACGGATTGTATAAAAAACTAAATCAGAACATCATCAGCCAATTTTCCGATAAATTCCAACACTTATTTATTACCGAATGCGATTATTAAGGTACACTTTATTCTATTAACATATATAGTAAAATCATTTTTACGGATATATCCTTAAAACTGAATATCGAACTATAATGTTTTCATCTTAAATAATTATATGCAGCTAGATCACTTAAGAATATATAAATAGTACAGCATTTACCCTAGGCGCGTTGAACCGGCTTCTACAGTCGCATGTATATCTTGGTTAGTTGTGTATGACGGCGTTACTATTTTGCAGTTCTTGCAGACGGGTGTCGACGCTCTACCACATATGGCGCCTAGTATTCCCAAATGGTCACTCATCTGGTAGTTCGGTGATCTAACGAGAACCGTTGTGTCAGCGTGAGTATGCCGTATACAAGTGATAACATCCAGTCCTGCAATAAAAATTAAATCAATGAAACTATAAAAATAATTATCGTTGCAATTTAGTATACCAATCATTTCTTCAAAATTACTGTTTATTTGACAAGAGATCCAGGCTAATAAAAACTTATAAGTTACTAATAAACTTATAATGTTACTGTGTGATTAAAATATTATTAGCCTTCGAGGTCACATATACTCATTCGATAGTAAATAAATCGACGCTTGACTAATAAGTAGTAGTATTTTTATATTCTAATCAATTGTTTTCACTGATAGATGTTATATATTTTTGTTATAATTTATTGTAATTATATATATATATATATATACATATATATATATATATATATATATATATATATAATGATACTTAACCTTATGTGTAGAATCTTTATACAATTTCTATCAGGATCCATTACGTGCTTTTTGTTTTATTCTAGAACATGTTTAAGATTTATTGGCTTCAGCTTAAAGGGTCTTCAGAAAAAAATTAAAGTGAGATAATCTTGCTTAAGTGTTGCCTAATTACTATAAATAAACTTACAAGCACATCTGCACTTTTCAAATAGAAGATTATGACCAGAATATTCTCTCATTAAACGCTTTAAAATATTCCAACGAAACTGAAATTTTGAGAATGTTGATTAATTGAAGTAAGAATACTTATTGGTAAAATTTAATTAAATTCGAAGCGATCCGAAAGGACTCCTACCCCTCTTTGTCTTGTTTGCATGAAAGTAAAATGAAACACTACATAGCCCACATTACCTACTGTTACCCCGAATAGTTGTGTTGCAAAAATGACCGATTAATTACTTGAGAAGTGAATACTATACATATAAATAAATGTGTATATATATATAAACATATGTCTAACTTTATATATGTATGTATATATAAACATATACATAACTTTATATATATATATATACATATATATATATACATATATATATATACATATATATACATACATATATATATACATATATATATACATATATATATATATATATATATATATATAGAGAGAGAGAGAGAGAGAGAGAGAGAGAGAGAGAAGAAAAAAGAGTGATAAATGTGCGACAATTGTCCAAATTTATTTCAAATTTCAATTGTTCAATGCAAGGTGTATTCAGTAATAAAGTAGTGTTTATTATTCTTTCCTTAAGCCAAGGCTGTTCAAAGATCGAGATCTTATCATCAGAGGAGGAATACAGATAGATAAGTTGGCTTTCGAAAAAATCAAAGTTCAAATATTTGAAAAATATATGAAAAATATTATTAAAAAACGCAATGAAAGAAAAGTTCCGCAAAAAAGATATGTGGTTTGTCCGGGTGGTAAATTTCCGTTGAATAGATGTCCGATGAATTGTAGAAAGCGAAAAAAATCTTTGTATAGGAGCAGTGTGGAGAAAGTGTTCAAATATTAGTAAATCCAAACGCACTTAAAAGGAATTGAAAAGAAAAAACCTGGCCATTCTTGATAACTTCCTGGGCCATCAAAAGGCAAATGACATCTAGTCCAAAGAGAATCCAAATCCAAATGAAACAAAAAAGCTAAATTTAGGGTTAAGGGGAAGGGGAAGTTAAAAGGCGAGGGGTGGTAATGTTCGGATTGGTTTAAATAGCCGCTGTAGGAGCTGGAAAGAAAGTAAAAAGAAAAAGGGTTGGATAGGGGGAGGAGGTTAAAGTGAGAGGGGGATTGAAGTTATGGGCGGGCGATATAGTCAAGGTTAAGAGATAGGTTATTGAGAGTAGGATTAATCTGAAACGGGAAGGAATGGGATAGAGGAGTCGTATAAAAATGGATTTAGGGAGTGGCAGGGAAAAAACGAAAGTATATAGTTAGCCGATGCTAAAAATAGAATTCCAATGAATGAACTTCTAACATTTCAAAGGTAACAAGTAAACATTTGGCGAATAAATGGCGAATAATTGTAGTTACTAGCTAGGGTTTCAAGGGAGTTAAAAATGGTTAAACAGATTAGTAAAAATTATGGTAAAATAAGTAGAGGTATGTGAGAGAATGAATAATTAATTAAAAGTAAAAGTAAAAATTTAAATTTAAAAAGAACTAGAGAATAGTCAATTAATTTTAAAAATTATTTTAAACTAAATTAAGAATCAGATGAATGATTAGAATGACAAAGGAGAATAAATATTAAGGAATAAGTTTAGTAATATTAGAGACCTAGCCTGTCCTACTCAGTTATGTTAAAAATGAAGGAGAGGGGAACAGTTTAAGCGATAAGAATAGATTGTTTGTAACAATTTGTTTCGATTATAAGTAATATGGGGTGGAATTGGGTTAGTTCAATTAAAACTTAAGTGCAGTGTCAGTGTTTAAAATCTATAGTTTAAATGGTGAGTGAGCAGTAACAGGGCAACAATTAGCAATTACAAGTTTAAATTTAATTTATAAGGGAAGCTTGCAAGAGGCTTCCAAGTAGTTTAAAAATATGATTAGGGAGGATGAGGGTTAAATTGGTCAAAATGAGATAAGGTGAGTAAAAGAGTAAAAGACCGATAGACACGAGTATGAGTACAAGTTTCATCTTCCATGATAAAAAAAGAACGTTTACAAGATGTATTCGATAATAACCTCGTACCAGGGGAGGATTGACGGGTGAGATTATATGGGGCAATACTAAGAACGATATTAGGATGAGATCCCATGGATGTAACGTCACGTGAAACCATGACAAGATATAACAGTTACGTTTTATGGAGACTGGTTTTGGATTGTTAAGTTACAGCTTGCTGAAATGATGCTTTAAAGACATTGGAACTGTACAGTTTCGAACGCGGCCATGGACACTGATGCCTATCTATGTGTCTTTCTATTTAGTTCTTATAAATTTATCTCAGGCTAAGTTTATGTATTACTCATACTTAGTTAATTGTGCATGAGGTGTAAATTGTACTCGTGACTTCTTTAAACTTTTATTAATTAACCTCAATTCCAGAGAGCATGTCTTCTCTGTATTTTTCTTACTCGTAGTAATTGTTATGGGTTAAGCTGATCACGAATAAATAGACTTACACATACACATTAAATACAGAAACATCTAAACGTCATCGACAGCGAATTGTGGCAGTTATTGCCCAAAGCTCATGGCGTATATTTCTAGAACATACTTATGTTAATACACTTTTCTTAATAATACCACTCGGCTTGTCTTCATTATTACCGGCCTGCAAAGTCAAAACACTTATCTAAGAAATTATATAAGAAACGACGAGCCAGCTCAGTTATTAAACAGAGATTACCCGAATATCAAAATTATAAAAGAGTGTGAGAAGCACATTCAAATAGATAACATCGTAAAAAATCCGAAATATAAATTTATTTACACAAAATATAAATAAAAGATACTTTCTTTCCAAAAAATAATGTAACTAAATTTGCTCGTTCGTTTTATATGTTCTTTGAAAGAAATTCAGCAGTAAAATATTCAGGGTTGAATTCCTTTGATATTATCTTTACTCCTGGGCAACGCTGGGAAGGAACTGTTTATATATAAATATATATATATATATATATAAACATTAATTAAATAAAAATAATTACGCAATAAATAAAATACATATCATTTCTTTGCTTTTGAAACGTAATGTGTATATTTATATCGTGAAGTTTTTTTTTAAATATAATCCATAATTCTAGATAAATATATGTTAAAAATTGTATAATACACCAAAGTATGTAGAAAAATGTTAACCAAAACCTGAACGTGTTGCATAGTTTTTATCAGTGTCACGTTTCACTTAAATCAGCTATGATCAAATTACTACATGGAAATTAAGCCGCATAGGAAATATTTTAGAGAGAACATATAAGAATTCGTCTGAAAATCAATTAACTTCAATGTTGCAATTAGATACCTAAAGACATTGAAGTTCATGATAATTATTGTAATCCGATATTAAAAGTAGTAACTAAAGGTTGTAAATGTTCACTATATATATATATATATATATATATATATATATATATATATATATATATATATATATATATATATATATATATTGGTCAGTTCGCATATCACTATATAGTTAAGTATCTACTATTTATAATATCCAGAAATGTTTAAAATTACCATCTCAATGAACTTGTATTACAGGCTTAAAAGCATATATACTTTATAGTTGCATATCAATGACAAAAAGAAAAACTAATCCAAATCATGGTTATTTTCCTCATCAGCATATAGATTTTATCATGTTCAATTCACAAAATTAGACGTCAATATATATTCAAAATTCGTTCAAGAAGAAAACAATGTCTGAAGCTGGATGAAACTATTATGTTGTTCTATTATTTATGTAATAAATTTTATATTAAAGCGACTCATTATATCAATGTTATGTTAAACATAACTTGTAGACCATTAAAATGTTGTTTTATCTGCAAATTAAATATATCCTGAACATTCACAATATTTTATTTGTATTATGTAATCCCTTGGAAATATTTTCATATGTCATAACATTAATTGATATATATGTCATAACATTAATTGATATATATATATATATATATATATATATATATATATATATATATATATATATATATATATGTGTGTGTGTCTGTGTGAGCATTATGTTCGTAGGCAGATACATACATATATATATATATATATATATATATATATATGTGTGTGTGTGTGTGTGTGTGTGTGTGTGTAAATTATAAAAGTAGAAAGAACTAGACGCACATTCGAGTTGTACACCTAATAATTTATTTCGACCTTGATCGGTCTCATTAGATGTATAATCTACCGCATTCAAAACATGCATGATTACAAAATGTTACCACCGTCCTTAAAGCAAAAAGGAGAAAAATCTAGGTGATGATAGGTTGTTTTAATGACTGATTATAAATAACTATTATGAAAATCATAATAGAAAAAGGGGGTGGCAAACAGAAAAAAAATCAATTCTCCTACTTTTTGCAGAAAATAAATTCCATTTATAATTTAAAGAATTGAAAATGTTCGCGATTAAAAATATTATCAGATATAATAATTAAAACATGTGTGGGGTAGCTATAATGCGGATATTCGGATTAAATTTAGGAGTATCTACGCTTTAAATTCCCTATCGAAATCATTCAACCCTGCACACACACTATATATATATATATATATATATATATATATATAATATGCAAAGTCTCGGGTAGGATGTAAGCTGGAAGGAAACAAAATAATAAATCGAAATCGAAATAGGACTTACTATTTTGTTATCCCCTTTCCACAAGCACACAGCAATATGCTTAAATACTCAGCGATATATTCATGTCTCCATCCTTGCGTCTGTCAGAAATATTGAGGACCTAAGAATCACAGAATCAATCTTCATCTCTAGATTAAACTGTTCACTAAATCAGCGTCACGAGATCTACTCACCGTTCATTCTATAATAATCTATACTCTCACTCACTGACCAACTCTCATATCTGACACTCCTTATATACCATTTCCACCACTTCACTCATTACTTACCTTCTATATTAAGTCATCTCACACCAAAACCGTCAAGTAGGCCCCTCCACATATGAACACCCATCTCAACACACATTCAGCCACATGAGAATAACAACCCCGAACAAAAAAAAAAACATAATCAACCATACTCCTGCTACCCCACCAAAATAATTCACCTCATAACCTGGCATTATTAATTAATAAATCTAAATACATATAAAATGTATACAAATAACATACAAATATAAAAAATAAATAAGTATATATATATATATATATATATATATATAAATAAAATAAATAAATATAAACACATTAAATAAAGGAAAAAAACAAGAAGAAATATAAAGAGTGAATAAATAAATATATATATAAATAAATTTAAAAAATAAATAAATAAAACAAAAAACATTAAATAAAGAATTAAAATAAGAGGAAAAAAGAATAAATAAATAAACAATCATACATACATACATACATACATATATATATATATATATATATATATATGTATATATATATATATATATATATATATATATATATATATATATATATATATATATAACTTAATACACAGACTTCTACCGTCTGAATCTATACATTAATTGGCATTAAAGACCCAATTTAATAACAGGCAGAGTTATTCCCCTTACACTGTCTTTACGCCCGTATTATAGAATCATTAATAATGATATAATCCTATAATACGTACCATATTACATTAAATCGATAGACTAATTTGATGAAACTTACAATTAATAATACTTTTTGAATATATGATAATCAATAAATTTAACAAAATCTAGAATATTTAAAAATGAGAGATCAATTATTTTACTTTATAGTAAAAAAGAATGTAAATAGGAAAAATAAAAAAATACGAAAATCAAACAACACACAGAAACCAATAAAATAAATAAATAAATAAATAAAACTAACAGTTAATCAATCACCATACAATACCTATCATTTATCCAATATTACACACATATTTTTGAACACTGCATTTATATGCATAAACTATTTTTTAAACTTATTCATTTCTATTCTCTGCGGGATTGGTTTGCACCTACGCTGTTCTCTGGCATCTATTTTGGTAGATTCTCTGCACAGACGGTGTTTTATTCTTGTGTTTATTATTTTTGACAAAGGGAAGTTTGTTTCCCGAAATATTAAATAAATGATTTTTAATTATCATCCGGACAACACAAAACAGCTAACACCACACTTGCTGTTATGTAATATTTCAAGAAAAAATAAATAGTAATCCCATTTCGATTTTATTTATTATTTTTGTTCCTTCCATGTTACATCCTACCCGGGACTTTCCATTGCCCACAGGGTTTTAAATACACACACATATATATATATATATATATATATATATATATATATATATATATATATATATATATATATATATATATATATATAGGATCAAATAAACCAAAGTGAAAACTTTTAGTAGATGGAACCTATTGTGAAAAGGATTAGCTCAATATACGAGATAGAGCAATCTGGACTTACCTATATTTAGCATTTTCTCCAATCTGCTTCCACGCAAAGAGTTTTTCTTCACATTCTACAATTAACCGGACTTCTTTTCAACAGAAATTTACAACCCGGACAATTTGCATATCTTTTTCACGGAACTTTTCTTTTCTTTTCATTCAATACGTATTTTTAACAAAAATTATTTTAATAATTTTTAATAATAATTTTCATATTTTTAAAATATTTGAACTTTGGTTTTTTCGAAAGCCAACTTATCCATCTGCATTTTCTCCTCTGATGATAAGATTTCGATCTTTGAAAAGCCTTGGCTTAAGGATAGAATAATAAACACTAGTTTATTACTGAATACACCTTGCATTGAACAATTGAAATTTGAAATAAATTTGGACAATCGTCACATATTTATCACTCTTCTTTCTTCTATATATATATATATATATATATATATATATATATATATATATATATATATATATATATATATATATATATTAAATCAAAGTATATAGACGTGTGTTACAATTAGGGGGGGAATGAAATTGAAAAGTGTAAAAACAAGAGGAAAACATTTTAAAAAAACAATACATGAATATACTGAGCCGGCTTTCGTCCACACTCATCAGGGTAAATACGGGGAAATAATTCAAGCATTACCACTAAAAGCTTTAAAAAGTAGAACGAAGACAAGTGACAGGTTCAGGAAAAAATGGAGGGAGGGTTACAAGTGCATCACATTGAATCTTAGAAGCCACTATATTTGTTTACAAAGGGAGGGTTAGAATTACTTAATATATATAGCTTCCACGATTTTAAGGTGGGATAAAGAATGAAGAAAACCCAGTCACTAGTGTAAGTCGACGAACATTCGGCGCTATTTATAAGATGGTCAGCAATCGCTACCCCGAATGTGCTTACTAAATTATTTAAATTATTTAGTCGGGGGATGTGTTGTTTTATTCTGGATTAAAACCTTTGCACTGTCCTTCCTACGTATACGGCATCACACCGACATTTAAATTGATAAATAATATTACTGATATGTTGGGGTAGGAGAACATCTTTATGAACGGATTGTAACAAAGGTCGAGCACACAAAAACAATTCTACAGTTCGATGCCTGGTAACACCGACGTACAGCTACAGAAATAGGGTTAGCAAATGTTATGTTAATATTACATAACCAAGGTAATCTGAGGTAGGCCTGACATTTTGGAGAACCAAAAGTCTAGGCTTATAAAAGTGGGTGATCTTAGTAACGATATTAGAATTAACAATATCGAGAGGGAAATATTTTCAGCGACCACCTATTTGATAAATTTAATCTCCTAATCAATCAGGGATTCAGAGCAAATCTTTAAGGCACGATGAACCAAACATTTAATCAGATGTATCTTTTTTTTTGGACAAATAGAGTCCCAAGGAAAATATAACCCAGTAAATGTAGGTTTGCGGTAAACAGGTGTAAGAAACAATGAATCAGATGTATGCACTAGTACATCGAGAAAAGGAAGGGTGGAGTTGTGTTCCCTCTCACAAGTGAACATTAAGGCTGGGTGTAATTGATAGAGTGCATTAAGGAATAATATGGGATCTGACTGATTGTTAAACACGCAAAATGTATCATCTACATATCGAAAATAATTAAGTGGTTTATTGATACGGGCCAAAAGAGTATGCTCGTGGAAACCTACGAAGATATTGGCCAACGCAGAACTAAACAGTGACCCCATAGAAATGCCGTCGATTTGCTGATACATGACATTATCAAAACTGATTCGACAGACATGGTAGTAAACCGCATCAGTTCTACGAAGACCTCCTCAGAGATAGTGGGACAGACTGAGAAACCACGATATAGTACATTAGCACAAATATCGATGGTTTCTTGTAAGTTAACGCATGTAAATAAACTGCTGATGTCGAAAGAAAACATAAACTTATTCTAAACAGAAAAAAGGGCAATTGTGTATATATTCAGCAAAAGTGAATGAATCTTTAATATAGTTGGCGAAGTACAGGTTGAAACAATTCAGCCAACCATTTAGCTAACTCATGCTGAACCGACCTGACCATAGTGAGAATCACTATTACGGGTATATTTTTCTTATCTGTTTTTGGTAGGCCGTAAAGACGTGGTCTTATATACACTATTGGTCGGATGATGTCGTATATTTTACCAAGAAGAACACCTTTCATAACCAATTTAAGTAATCATTTTTGAAAATTACTTTCAATGGAAAGGGTCTTGTCATGCGTATTAACAGGTCTGAGTCTTTTAAATTCATCGACGTCATCCAAGATCACTACTCCCGACCCCTTCTCTGGTTTGATAATGATAAGAGACTGATTTGACCGCAGAGATCTGATGGCAAGAAAATGTTCATTTTGCCAATTGAAATTGGAGAGGTCAATGGGAGTGTCTGCATAAGCGTACGCAAGATCATTTAGACTTGCCTTCAACGCTAAGGGCGGGTCGACTAAATACGGGAACTATTTCAAACAAAATTTGTGAGAATAAAACTTCAAATTCCGAAAAGATGTCCTCACGTTTTATGGATACGTGTGGAATACATAATTCCAAGCCATGAGACAATACAAATTGCTCAGTGTCCGTCAATTGGTATGTTGAAAGATTAAGGATATTATTTATGTTAATAGTAAAACGACCATTTCTCTTCAGAATAAGAAACCGATTTTTTTTTTTATGATTGTTGACATTAGACAAAGCAAAGCGACGTTGGTCAAGTGAAGAAATATCCCGGGAGAAACGGATGTAATCAAAGAAGGATAAGTTGTTTTTACAAAATGTTCATAGCGAACGAAAATGTCTTAAACTTTTGCAAATGGAAGAGAAAAAATTATAAATGTCATCCCGCAGAAATATCTCCTCAATTTTGTGGCTACGAACTAATTTCGCCTTAGTAATGCGAAAACTTACATATGAAGGGCAAACTCGATTCGTAAAACATAAATTTAGAAATGTAGTTTTTGATTGAGTTAAACGAATTTTTGCTCTCAATCTCACCAACTTATTCAATGTTTAATGAAACTAGAAGGGTACCGAGTCCTAATATATTTAAATAATTGTTTAGTTGTACACAATTTTATCAAAGCAAGAAATATAGACGTTTGTGACATTTTTTTGGTGGGGGGGGGGGTGAACTGAAATTGAAAAGTGAGAATGAACCTCAAATTCCGCTAGATGGATCCCACTTTCTTTACATTAGCCCTGGAAATGTCTTCAATGTATTTATTCCAATTCATGTTATCTGTGAAAGGTAGGCCGATGAGTTTGAATGCTGAATTCTCAGGTAGGGTGGTATTTGCTATGACAATCGGTGATTGAAGAGGTTTCTTGTAGAAATCAGTCGTAAATGTCCGTTAATGTGTTTACTAGACGGTCTAAAAGTCTCAGGTTCAACGCGATAACGCGATAAGGTTTTTCAAGAAATATTGGCACTTTTCACTGTCCTTACACATTTGAATATAAAATTTCAAAAAGCCCCCAACGATATCTGCTTCTATTTCTAAAAATTAAAATTTATTTACAAGCTTGCAGTTTGAAAGACCCCTTTGAAGCTATTTATTTTAATAATAATTGTGTATTTTTCCTATAGGATGTAGAAATATCTCGTGAATGTCCGTGAAAGTTTTTACTTGACAGTCTGAAAGTCTCAAGTGAAACGTGTGGCTTAAGTGATGAGGTTATAAGAAATATTGGAACTTTTTAAAATATCGTAACATATTTGAATATTTAATCTGAGAACACCCAAAACGATATATTCTTTGTTTTTCTTACAAATAAACATTTATTTACCTTAAAATGATCCAGAATACCCTTTGTCAAGCGATTGTTTGTTATTAATCATTGTTGTTTTTCTTGAAGATGTAGAAGTCTCTCCTCAATGTCCGTACGGTTTTTTTTCCAGATTTAATATTCAACTGTGTAATGATATTTTTAAAAAGTTCCAATATTTTCTTATAAATACATCACGTAAGCCACGTGATGCACTTAAAACTTCCAAACCGTCCAGTAAACACCTCAACTAACATTCACGATTCATTTCCACATTTTCAAGTAACAAAAGTATTGATTAATATTTTTTTTTAAATCGCTTGAGATGAGTATTATAGACCGAAATCTTGCATAATTAATTTAACGTTAATAAATGTTTATTAAAAAAAACAAACAAGAGCGTATATAGTCTTATTGCTTTCTCAGCTCGACGGTTGAGTTTCAATCCTGGCTTGAGGCACTCGCTGGTCTAGCCGCACCGAAGGGCTGTGATACAGCAAAACAGTCTTATGTGGATGACTATATAAAGCTCCCTTTCTTGAGTAGAGCTTATTTGTAAGGATATCGCCAACTGCCATTAGTTTAAGGCATAACCCATTGGGTAAAACTCCCGTCACTTGACAATGTTTACATTGAGATATCTCTTCGAATCAGCCAGTATCGTATCATAGCGCAGGGGTTTAGGCGCCGACTGTCAATTAGACGGTTGAGTTTCAATCCCGGCTTGAAACTTCAGCTTGTATAGCCACTGAAGAGCTATGCTACAGCGAAACAGTCTGTATGTTGATGACTATACACACATATATATATATATATATAAAGAGGTGTACTAAAAGCGAACTTTTAGGAAAGGTAAAACCCTATTGTGAAGAGTATGCAGCTCAATATCCAGGATAGAGCAGGTAGAAATGAAGGAGAGTGGAAAGGAATTAGAGAAAGCAAAAGTCAAATCAAAATTCAATTCAAAAGTTCAAAGCAAGGTACATTCCGCAAAAAAGGCAATTTATTCAAGTTAAATTTTCCTTAAGCCAGGCTTTTCAAAGATCAAAATCTTATCATCAGAGGAAGTCGCTGGGATAGATAAGTTGGCAATGGCCAAGATTTAAAATTTGAAAAAATGAAAAAAATAAAAAAATAAAAGTTGTAGGGAAGGAAACGTAGGGCAAAACTGTGCCAGGGTGCAAGCAAATGTCCGATTGCCAAAAGGTCCGGTGTCGAAGAGTCCAATGGAGAGGATACGATGTAGATAGGTCGGTCGTTAGAGGCACGAGAAGTAATGAGAGAGGTTTCAAAGTTAAATTCCAAGAAGCCACAACTTCAGGTACGGCGAAAATAGAAAATCCAGGAAGGGTAAAAAGTCCAATAAGAGGTACATTCGAAGATGCAGGCAGGCGTCAGAGGAGATTAAGATGTAAAATATTCGCCATTAAAGAGACTTCCCGGGCAGAGATGACAAATGGAAAGTGTTTTAAAGTGGAAAAAGGGGCAGTGAGAATATTTAAAGTCTGCCCAGTTGAGAAAGCCGGCTATAAATGAAGAAAAGCAAAGACAGTGAAAAGGAGAGTATAATATGCGACCAGTGGGCAAGGGAGGAAATGGGTAAGTGGTATGTAGGAGGAGAAAGGGACGGGTACGAGGAAAGAGAGGGGGGAGGAGAAAGGGAGCGATGCGGTGAAGGAATGCGGATAAAACTAAGAGTGTGAAAGTGGGGGGTGAAACAAAGTTGAAATTAGGATTCAACTAGAAAAGGGGAAGAAAG
>OY744516.1:232858083-232915583 GCA_963556195.1 Sepiola atlantica | reverse complement strand
CTAAACATACAATTACTGACTGCGAAAAACAATGCTGCCCTCATCAGTTATATAAAGCAGCGTGTTATTTTCCCTTGTAATCTTGATGGGTATAACTGTGTACTAAAAGCCACATATTCAAATCTTATTCAGCATCGACTTAGATTAACCATTGGTACATGCTTTGGGAAACTATAAATTTGTTTCCTTCAATTTCATGATTTTTTCTTTTTTATCCTACTCGAATCTTTTTTATTTAATGATAGTCATCTATACAAGAAGTCGGAGGAGTTTTCACTCTCACACTCAGAGCTACTACCACTACCACCCACGTTCACCATGATGAATTTAATAGGGGCCATACGTTTGGCGCTATCGTATTTTGCACACGGAACTTAGAGGAGACATTTTTGCGCACCCTAGTATCAGACGTTGATGAAACAACATAACCAAAAATGATGTCGTCGCATGAAATCACTATCAATGAAAGGGAGAGTGACTATACATAGATACATGAAAGAAAGATGCTATAAATTACGCACAGTCAGCCGTTTTACTAAATTTACTTGTAATATTAAAATTATATTTAGAAAACATTAGTTATTTACATAAAATAATTTAGTGAGTACAAAATATCAACTATAGTTTATTACAATACATATAAGCATTTATATTGCATTTATTTTCTTATCAAACAATTCAACATTTACTACTAATTATTTCGTTAAAATTATATTTAAATATTAGATTTACGAAAAATCGTCCCACGTTATTTTTTAAAAGTTCGATCTTATTGATAAAATAATACGTTCGTCTAAATTCTAGTTTCTATTAATATTTTCAATTTCTCTTATTTTTCAAAATTATGAAATTTAGATTTTAGTTGGGGGGGGGAGGAAATCCAATGCCGTTTAAACACAACATATTCGCTTACTTTTCTAAATAAACATTTTAATGATATATTTAGAAAATATACTTTATTTAAATATACTTTATTTGAATAAAATATTACCTTCCTTCAAATATGTTTGTATATAAACTATCATTTACTCTCAAGCTAAATAAAATAACTCGCAGAATGGCTCACCTCATCCCTAACCCTAACTCTCCTAACAAAGCTCAACTTTAATTACATAAAAGGGCTTATAACAATATTAGATTAAATACATTTTATTTCATAGATGTGTAACGTTATTGGGAGAGAACGCATTCAGAATGCACGAGTACTACGAAAAATAATACATAAGAACGTAATATTCATTTATATATGTATTACAGAAGATCAGAACAACATTAGTACCGTCGGTTTTTAATCCTAATAAAGGGGAACCATGAAACGTTTTTTTACCAAATTCTTTTCAGCATCTGTTTATGTCTGGCTCCCCGAAAAACGCGGCTAACGCGTTATATGATTTTCTGACGATATCTCGATTCCTTGTATTATTTTAATTTTCATCATCTTTACTATTTCAGAATTTCTTCGTTTAAAATCTGTCGATCTTTTAGTTATGGACTGGCTAAATAAGTTTTCGTCTTGATCTGTGAAATTTATGTCGATGCCTTGTTAATGTCATGCTGACTTCAGATCGCTTCTACCATACCACGTTTCGGTATCTTATATGACTTCTGCCGAGACACTGAAATATAATTGACAGTGAAAGCTAAGAAAAAGAGTAAAGAGAAAACAATGGCAAAGGGAGACAGAAAGATAAAATGTGTAATATTGATTTTTGATAGCAGACTGGGTGTAATATACTTTTAATTTTGAATCTTCTGGTGAAAACGTTTCTGCTATATTTTTTCCTTCCTGTTTTCTTTTTCTTTCTGTTTTTTTCATTTGTCTATTTTCTTCATTATGCTATATTTTGATTTTTTATGTCAGCACATACATATGAAACAACGAAAACATAGTTTGTCACCTCCATAACATACTAGCGGATACTTTATCCCATTTTTCTACACACATCTATGCTTATATGCACGTGCACTTACGCACACACACACACACACATATATATATGTATATATATATATATTTATATTATAAGGAGTACTTTTGACTCACGAAAATCTTGATTTGAATCCAAATATGATCCACGTCGAATTCATGTACACTTACGTAACCGCCACGACAAATCCATTCAAACAAAAAGCGCGATCTAAAACGCAAATAGAGCTACAACGTACTGGAAGATAAAAATTAAACTACAATATAAACACTCGAAATATATATTGAACACAACGATGAAAAAATTAATACATAAATGTGATGCAAATAACATACAGTTACATGGTACACAATGTGAACAAATTCACAATGAAATAAATGCGTAACATACATATTGACGTGTGTCAGACATACATGTTTAACAGACACACAGGCAATAAAGATGTACGTTAAATGTATGAACACAGATCATGACGAAAACAGATAGTGACACAACAACATAAAATAACATACAGTCACATGGTTCAACATGTTTAAAATTTACACAATAAAGCATATGTGTAATGTATGCATTTACGAGGTACAGATAAGCATGTAATACAGATATACATTTATGTAAAAAAGACGATGACAGTGACGAAGACATACAACGACATGACAAACGCAAGACAAACAAACAACCATGATGACAAGAAAATAGCACATCTTCAGTTCATGAATTCTGCCAATACATCATAAATATTCATATACTAGAAATAGATGACCCATTGGATAATCCATAAAAAGACAAATGCAAAATATATGTATTTCTGCTTGCAAAACACCCATTCTCTCTTTTACCTTTTCTCTTTCCGTCTGTAGGTACGGGCTGAACAGCATTTCTAATATATTGCCATTTTCGTTTTGTTTATAATGGAATATTCCAATCAATATATTGACATTTTCTTTTGTTTATAATGGACTATTCCAATCTAATATTTGAGAGTTACTTTTATTACCGTAAACTGTTAATAAGCATAGAGAATTATAGAAGCGAGAGTGATAGATATTATATACAATAATAGCGGATGAGGTATAATGACTAACAGTGGTCGACAGGCACGATATAAGGTATGGATCACTTGGTGAGTCAATTGCAAATTACAGTACATTTGAACAATGGAAATAATTTTCTTTAGAAATACAATTCAATTTCAGTTCTAAAGAATAGTTTTGTATATACAGGGGTTAGAGAAAATAATGGAAACACCTTAAGATTTTAAATTAATCAAACTTTGTAAAGCTCTCGGTTATCAGTTTTGTTGAAACGAGATTATCCATATGATTGTTACGTCATGCTGTAATTTTGGAATCCGTGTTTTTGTGCTAGATGTTGTGGAGGATGTCTTTTCTATTTTTTTATAGAAAACTAATGACTATGCACAATGCATTGCACCCAAAAGACGATACGGACAGACTCTACATGAAAAAAAAATGAAGGAGGTAGAGAACTGGTAAGTATAGAAGATTGTGTGGAAGACACCAAAAAAGAGCTGGAGAAATATGTAACCCAGAACACGGAAAGACTGATCACCACAGCAAGAGACACCAGCCCAACAAACAACTCCGGAAGTTTTGAACCCAGAAACAAAAAGACAAGAAAGGAAAAGTGGGAAGAAAAACAACTACATGGACGCTTTATAAGACTCACCAGCGATGAAGCCAATAAAACAGCTGGGCATGGCTAAGAAAAGGACACTTGAACAGAGAAACGGAATCTCTGCTGACGGCTGCACAGAACAATGCGATTAGGACAAACTTAATTAAAGAAAAGATAGATAAAACCCAGGAAAACAGCAAATGCCGATTGTGTGGACAAAGAGACGAAACGATAAAGCATATAATAAGTGAATGCAGCAAGCTAGCACAAAGGGAATACAAGAACAGACATGACAGCGTGGGGAAAGAAGTATACCGGGAAATGTGCAAACAACTGAATTTCGAATATGCAAAAAAAACGGTACAAACACAAACCAGAAACTGTACTAGAAAACGAAAAACACAAAACCATATGCGATATGAATGTACCAACAGACAAACCCATAACAGCAAGGAGACCGAATATGATAATAATCACAAAAAAAGAAAAATCCTTCAAAATCGTAGACTTTGCCGTTCCAGCAGACAACAGAGTGAAGATCAAAGAGACGAAAAAAAGAAGCAAATATACTGAACTTGCCAGAGAATTGAAAGGAATATGGAACATGAAGAAAGTCAGTATAACACCAATAATCATAGGAGCACTAGGAACAGTCCCCCAAAACATGGAGAAAAGACTAGGAGAAATAGGAATCAAAGGGATAACTGAGACCATACAAAGGACAGTAATGATCAAAACAGCTACAATCCTGAGAAATGTCCTCGAATGCGGAAACCAACCCACATAAGCAACGAATGGAAACAAACACATCGAAGCACAAGACAACAGAACCGGGGAAAATACAACCACACGATAGAGGCGCAAGCATAGGCTGGCGCCACGAAAATTATGGACAGAGGGTCGCGGAGGGAAAACGCAAACCAGACCTCCACTGGAAGAGCGCGGACAGCTCTGGGACCTTGCGGAGGCTAGTTGCCACTAGGGCCCCAGAGGGGACCAATGGCCCTTATCAGCGGTAAATCGGTGGTAGGTGGCTGTTGCGATACCGCAAAGTCATCATCGGTGATGAACGAAAAGAGGTGGAGCATACTGGAAGTCTGAGGAGACTTGTTGTCACTCAGACTCCAGGGAATACCACAGGTTGTTGGCAGTGGGCGATCACTGACGATGACCAGTGTGATAACTCCTAGACAGTAAATAATAATAAAAAAATAATAATAATAACAATAATAATAGCAATAATAATAAAAAGTAATAATAATAATAATAATAACAATAATAATAATAATAATAATAATAATAATAATGATAATAATAATAATAAGCAGAATAAGCAGAATAAGAAAGAATTACGTAACAATAACAATAATAATAATAATTATAATAATAATAATAATAATAATAATAATAATAATAATAACAATAAGCAGAATAAGCAGAATTAGAAAGAATGCTACATAATATTGTCTTACGTAACAATAATAAACACACACACATGCGGTTGTCTGGCATCTATTGCTGCACAAAAATGATCAAGGAGATAGGAGGACAAAAGAGGAAGCGCTATCCAGAAAGCACTGGAATCGTAAGAAAGTGTGTGCCACTCGAATACGTAAGAAAACAAAGGGTTGTTATCGGCGATAACCTGATCTTTTACCGCTGTTGAAGGAACATGGAATGATTACCAAAGGTTATCGAAAAAAACAAAGAGTAGTGGGTATCTGCAAATACTTGCTGTCACTTAGTCACCAGAAGTATTTGTTGTATTATGACGGGCCCTGTATTTTAAACGGGTAAATTAGCTAGTATGACTTATGAACTGTGTGAAAGAAATATGAATAAGTATAAATTAAGTGCATTGATGATTTGGGACAAATAGCTACGTCTCATAGTGACTCATTCTGAAAAGTCATAATATATTTGATGTATGCTGCCCGAGAGGAAATGCTCCGATCAAGGGTCAGACACAAAGGCGATTTGAGTCTGTTGTGACATTCGTTTGAGGGGGGGGGCGATGGGCTCTGATGTCACTTGTTGTTGTCGGAGCGACAATCGAGATCAGTCCAACATGGGTGCTTAAAGCGACAAGATCGTCGTGAGAGAGAGAGCGGAAGAAATTATCCAAGGATGTAGACGAAAAGTGTAGGACTGAATCTCTAGGATGAAACAAAGACCCACCTATCTCCCCCATCTAGTTAGCAGTTTTATAAAGTAACCAAAAGGTGACAGTAATCGAAGAAGGCGACTCTCTCCCGGGCGTTACTTAAAGCAAATAAAACCCATTTCTTGATCCTCTCGAAATGTCTTCAAAGCCATTCTTTGTCGAACAAAGAGTGTTGATTTTCAGAATATAAAAACCCAACCATGAGAATCACGGCGAGACGAAGGATCGAACAGAGAAAACCCACGGCACAACGCTCAACCAGTAGACCATTAGACGACGAAGAGTGAAATTACGGCAAGACGAAATAAGGTAAAATATAAAATGCATTAAGAGTTTGAAATAATTGTTAAAAAAAGGTGTTAAGATGTTTTGTAATAACTTTTGGTCATCGCATAAATGTACACTAAAAAAAGTCCCCGTTAAAAGAGACCTTCCATTCGATCACATCGGCCGACGCAGTAACGAAAAGCGAGTGAAGATCTTTATAAAAGAAGGGACAGTTTGCTTGTTTAATGTCGACAGTTTAAAGGCTTAAAAATTAATGTTTAAAAATGAAGTTAAAAGTTTTGAAAACGCTTCTAAACTTTCGTATTTCGAAAAGCGTTCATATAAAGGACTTGTAACAACATATAAAAAAGCCGTTATGTAACATATTCACCTGTTGTTTAAAGTAAGTGATTACTTATTATGACTTGTGTGAAGTGTTCTAGTTAGTGAATAATAATAATAATTAGAATAGCAATAATAATAATAATAATAATAATAATAATAATAATTTATGAAAAAAACGTTTTCTAAACGTGACACATTCTTGACAAGCGAGAACCATTCAAAGAAGAAATATGAATCCACCGTTTTCTTATCAATACGAAGAAGCCGTCGATATATATGCATTATTCAGTGAATGTTATTCATGACGAAGGTAGAAAACCGTTCAATGGAAATGGTAATATCAAAGCGAATATACAACGCTTGCCTGACATATGGAAAGCTATCCAAATGCATCACAGGCGTCGAATGGAGACTCATTTGGCGTTATTAACGGACGAACCTATACAATATTCATTCGCTTGCCTATTCATCCGCGTCAGTGCTAGCACTTTGCTCTCTAGATATGTCAAGGAATTTTCTTTCTATGTGCAGCACATCAAAAACAGGAATCTTTCTGGATCATACAATGATGCCATAACGATTGATGATCATGGGTTAGGGTTATGGTTAAATCATCCTCTTATGTTTTAATGTATTCATTTTTTATCAGGAAATGTTTCTGAGAATCATATCACAAACTTGAAGACTATTCTAGCGATAATAGTTTCTTCAAAACCTGCTTATTACACTTATTTAATCGTTGTAGTTATAATGGTTTACCGAAAAGAATAAAGCCAACATATATTTAACAAAGCTATGACTTATATTAGTAAATAAATTAGCGAAACGAGCTAACTTTCTCTTTCTTTCCTTTGCACTTTTTCATCACTGTGTACCGAGTGGAAATTGGACGCACTTAAATCAAGTGCTGTGTGTTACGGCCGCACGACTGCAGCATCAAGATTGCAAATAATTTTTTTTAAACATCACCTCACATGTGTGCATGAACACACGAATTCCAAACCAATGTAAAAGGATTTTCACTCGTTTAAAACGACTTGTCTGGAATCTTCTCACAGCTGGCTGTTTCAAATATAAACAACCGCTCGCTAACCAAAAATAGTTTTTTTTCAGTCTAACTCACACATGTAGTTGCTAATCTGATAAGATTCCAAAAACAACATCACGTCCAACGAAGACAGAAGACGCATTAAAGAACCACTACCTATGCCCTTCTGAAGAACTTTTAACGACGACTACTACTACTACTACTACTACTATTATTATTATTATTATTATTATTATTATTATTATTATTATTATTATTATTATTATAACGACTGCTACAACTAATGATAATAATTATTAAAACGTCGTGCAAAACTATTCCGTTCTATGACCTAATTTTACTCGTCTTAAGACGTCTTTTTTTCCAGTTCACCATAAATGTAAAACATTCATTCTGCAGAATTGTTTAATTTGGTAAGATGAGAAAATTGAAATTACAGATCGAACATAGAATAGGTTAAAATATAATAATCTATTTCTGTCGTACTTTTACACAAAACACGCAATGAACACAAACATGTAAAGTTATATATGCGAGTAATTTGTTTTGATAAATTCATATTGTTATGAAATTCGTATGTTGACATCAGTCGTATTTTTAACAACCTCACTTGGTGCAAGATTTACACAAAATCTAGAGCCCACAGGTCAATAATCCTGTACCAGTTAGATACAAGTACATATTAAACAAGAACAACCATGTGCACTTAAATTCACGAAAGAATGTGTGCTGAAAAGGAGTATAGCATGTGAATCGATATTTATTCCTTTCAATCAATAGGCGGATCAAACACATACTTTGTGATCGGCCACCGTTGCCCTAAACTTAGTATAGACTAAAGAAGATGATTGTATGAACGTTCAAGTAACATTCACGTGGTCCACCCTGTAAGTACTCTATGTCTTTATAGAAAGAATTATAACAAGAAAGATATTGTAGGAAACCGATATCACGAATACAATCGTCTGGTTCATACGAGATGCACATTGACTTTTGATCTGGGATCTCGTCACACGGTGAACTTGTCATGTCTGTGATTTCCGACTGTGAGAACAAGCCCTATTCTGCACTCGACTGCCGGGTCCACCCGGCGTCAATTCGCGCAAGTCAAACCAACGATTTCTAACAGATACGTCCATTCCCATAGGGTCATTATCCAACATTATATATATATATATATATATATATATATATATATATATATATATATATATATATATATATAATTTCTTACAGAGAGTTCACACCCGAGTTATTTCCAGTAATCGTCCGAGGACAAAATCATGTGTATTTTCCAAGTTTCCATTATTCTCTGCTTCTTTCAACAAACGCTTAAAATCTCTTTAAGTTCTAACAACAACTATTAAACATTGATTTCTAGCAAATACTATTCGTTAATGGTCTCTTTATTTGAGTGCCTATAAGCTTCCGCATGATTCCAGTACTCTCTGTAACATTATAGAGGAGGCATGAATTGTATTATTCCTGTCTAGTATTTCAATTTTCATTTTCACGACTGTTTTGTCTTGTTCTAATCGACGTTCATGCCAATTAATTTCAGAGGTAAGATGATTAATTAAACTTTCGATTTGTGTAATGTTTTCTCCATACTTTTTTATTCTGTTTATGCTTCGCTATTCTGCATCAAATTTTGCTCACCAACGTTATCTTGTTATGTGGGTTGGTTTCTGCACTGGAAATGTTTTTAAATGTTTATTCTGTTTATATCGGCTTCGTTTATTTTATGATGACAATCTTACTTTTTATTCTAATTATTTATAGTCGTTATCCTATATAGTTTTTTCGTAACTGTTCGTAGTGTTGTTATAATGATCGTATAATGTATTGTTGTAGTTTTCTCCGTGTTCGTCATCTGTTTCAAAGGTGTGTAGAACATGGAAAACATTAGTGGAATACAAATAATTGTAGGAGCAATCAGAACAATTAAAAAATAATTGGACAAATACTAAGATAAAATGGAATCAAAGGTAGATTGACACTATACAATGCACGATACTGAGGAAAATGGAAATGCAATCAATGAAATGGTTCATTAACTATCGTAATAGTCAAATTAATGTGAACTTACACAGACAATTTTATGCTTTTATAATAGACGTAACTATCTCGAGATACCGGTTTTACCCGATGTATATGGAGAAGTGTGTTTTACTTAACAAAACAGACGGACCGGAGAGAATACGGAATCGATAAAAACGATTGTAATTTCTTTCATTCTATCTGAATAGCACATAGTTGTGACTGTACGTAAATAAAATAACAAATTCTAATAAACATTGCTATTAAGGTTTGTCACACCTATTAGATTATATATATATATATACAAATATATATTTATATATATATATCCACATACAGACTGTTTCGTTGTATCATAGCGCTTTAGTGCCCCAAGCCGGGATCAAAACTCAACCGACAAGCTGACAGTCGGAACTCCTACCCCTACGCTATCATACGACGTAAGTAATTTTTCAATGTAAACATTGCAAGTGCCGGGAGCTCGAATTAGTTTTACCTAATGAGCTATGCCTAAAAGCTGATGACAGTTGGCGATCTCCTTACAAATAAACTCATCCCAGGGAGGGAGCTTCATAGCAATCAACATACAGAGTGTTTCGCTGTATCACAGCTCTTAAGTGCGGCTAGACCAGTTTGTGCATCAAGCCGGGATAGAAACTCTACCGTCAAGCTGACAGTCGGTGCTCCTACCCCTACGGTATTATACGACACTGACTGAGCGTAAGTAATATCTCAATGTAAACACTGTAAGTGCCCGGAGCTCGAATTAGTTTTACCTAATGAGCTATGCCTTAAAGCTGATGGCAGTTGGCGATATCCTTACAAATAAGCTCTACCCAGGGAGGGACCTCTATATAGTCATCCACATACAGACTGTTTCGCTCTATCACAGCTCTTCAGTGCGGCTAGACCAGTCAGTTCCTCAATATACATATATATATATATATATATATATATATATATATATATATATATGCACGTAAACATTCATATATATATATATATATATATATATATATATATATATATATATATATATATATATATATATATATATGAATGTTTACGTGCATATAAATAATCCATTGACACGTGTTTCTGGCTATCAACAATAGTAATAACAAATATATAAAAATAGAAATTTATCTCAAAAAGTCAACCTCAAGTGTCATTCTATTGGTGGATCGACCGTTGCGGTACCTGCCGAGTTGACCAGAGAACTATTTTGGATATTAATGAAGCCTACAGATTTCCTAGCGAGCTCTTATTCGCTTTTATTTCTGGCACACCATTCAGTTTGAGGGCTCCTTTCTATCCCCGTTCCAAATGTAGAGATACTTGCACATACGTATAGTGCCTCTGTCATTATCTAAATTGGATATTTGATTTTTTTTATTATTATTATTTGTTATTCATTAATCTTACCGTTTCACTTTATTTTAACTAATTTTATTTTAGTATATTTTTATTTTATTTATCTTTAATTATTTTTGTTCTGTTATATATATGTATTTTTAATATTTTTTCTATATATATATATATTTCTTTTTTTATATACAATTTTGCTTTTTTACATATAATTTTCTTTTTTATATGTGATTTTTGTTTTTTTATATGTATTTTTTCTTAGTTTGCTTTTATTTATCTTTATAAATAAATTATATTATATATTTTTTTTTCTTACTCTTAATATTATTTTATTCATTTTATTTATTTTATTTTTAATTTTTTATCTGCATTCTTATTTTTATTATACTGTTATGTTTGTCATTATTCTACCGGTACTATTTAGTGTTTAATTTATCTATTTCTATAGGTTAATTTCCTTTACATTTTAATATAGTATTATTGTCAGTATATTATTTTTTATCTTAACTGCTACTATTATAATTTATTTATGTATAATTTATTATTCCAATTTTTAAAAAATATTAATGTACTCTATAATAATTTATTTTACACCCAATCTCTAATAACTTCTTGTATCAATTTTCGTGGAGGAGGATTGGAAGGCTTTCTAGTCTTTCACTTTGCTTGTTTCCCTATTAGCCCTAGCAGCTTTTAGTTTACCTGATGTTTTGCTTTTTGTTTTCTAAGTGTTTTAAGGCCTTTTCTGTATAACGTGTCGATGCAGGCGCTGCTGAAGAGACTTTTGGACAATCTTTAAAATTATTTCTAAAAATTAAAATAAAAAAAGTATTTCCAAAATATATTGGAAACGATTGTACGCAAAGTTGGACTTGTTGGTGGACTCTAGGAACGCAAAATGTAATGACTAGATCTTTTATATTATATATATATATATATATATATATATATATATATATATATATATATCAATGTGTGCCGGTGAAGGGATAGCATAAAATAATTTTCAAAAAAATATATGCAATTTATCTGGCTTCAAATAGCATGGCCTTATCAAATATAAAACATCGCTCATCACACAAAACCTTACTAAATTGCAGTAGTACACTTAATAATCTTTAAATTATGTATAATTATAAAAATGAAAACAATAAATGGAATGCAAATAAGACTACTATAGTAAATCGATGTGAAGATCCACGCAGCTAATTTTATCAAATCGGAATCTAATTAATCGTATTCTGACTGCTCATTAACTGCTCTTTTTCATCAGGTATTAGTTATTATAGTTCTTATCTTTGAATTGACCAACGTCTTTTTATATCAGGTTGGAAAGAAAGTAATGTCGTATGTTTCACTCTATCACTTTCCAGCCTCCTAAGTTGTACACAGTTTTAGATTTTTTGGTGGATTGGTGGCTTACTATCTTGCTATGCCTTCCAGATATAGTAATTACTTAGAAAATATCAAGTTTAACGGTCTCAGCCATCAACAAATGGATATTAGTGAAGAGCATCTGAGACATTGCATGCTCTATGAATTTAAAAAAGAAAGCTACAAGCAATATCGGAACTGCCTATGGGATAAATAGATAAATAAATGAATAATCGAATATATCAACGGTTGTTTGCAAAATTTTCTTCTGGAGACTTTAACCTGTCAGATCGGCGATGTTCGGGAAGGCTGAAATCAATTGATAAAGACGCCATTAAAGACGATGTAGAGGCCAATACAAAGTTTACCAGCAGAGAATTAGCTCAACAATTTAATACAACCCATACCTCAATTAGTGTATGCCTTGATAGTTTGCATATCGGTGCTTTCCAGGAATCATCGAGAACAATTTTTGCAAAGAATTGTGACTGGAGATGAGAGATGAGTTCTTTACAAGAATACTCATAATGGTTAGACCGGAACCAAATTCCACAGCCTGTTCCAAAACAAGGACTGCACTCAAAGAAGGTTATGCTCTCTTTATGGTTGGATATGAGAGGACTGATTCATTATGAATTACTAGAGCCTAATCAAACAATCACAGCAGTAAACTATTGGTCGCCGATGGATGATAATATTCTCCATCAAATTCTCCTCATGATTTCTGTACCACTTACTATGTTCATTGGTGTTGTTATTGTTGTTTTCTCATTCTTATCTGAATTTCGCCTGTTTAAATTCTTCTATGTAGGTTTTTTTCTTCTGAATCCTAAAATGGTTATGGGTTTCTTCTTCGAGTAACTTCATCAGATTCTGAATCTTCGAATGTGTTTTTCAAAATCTTTTTTCAGATTATTCATTTTTTTATATATTTTTCTTTCGGACTTCTCTGATTCTCTTTCTATTATTAATTCATATTCTTCTTTTTCGTTTGATGACTTTTACGAATGTTTCGTTTTCTTCCTTTTATCATCTCGTTTTCCTTATTTTTCGTTTTCCTATTCTTCATATCCTCATGCTCATCTCCATCACTCTCCGAAAATGTATTCAGCTTCAAAGATCATAATCTATCATTGATTTCTATTCAATAGAATATATTATTGATTTTCAACTGCTAGCAACAATAAAAACATATCAAATTTATTCCGTATGCAAACAAAGATGATTCAAAATTCAATTCACTAAGAATTCTCCTTCAGTCCATTGCCATTGAGATTGTTCAGTGGATCAATTTCAATATTACGAAAAAAATATATATGAGTGCGTATTTTATGATGTAATCTAAAAAAGGCTACGTCAAAGTTTATTTGTAATTTGATATTCTCAGATTTCTAGAAGAGCATTTATATTTTATTACTTGTAATTCATCCATTTTAGATTTGAATTCGTCAAGTTGACAGCTTAGAATTTGGTCGTTACACTTCTCTTATAACTACTCAATCTATTTGAAGATGGGGGTCTTATATACTTATCATGAAATAATCAATGAGAGTTATTTAATGGTGTGTGTATAAGTGTATGTCTCACAATCTTCCCTTTTCTCCCTCTGTACATATCTTTCTCACTATCTCACTTTCTATCTTTGTCTTTATGTGTTACTCTTTCTCTCTATTGCTCTCTTTCTATCTGTCTCTCTTTCTCCCTCTCTCTCTCCTCCTCTCTCTCTAGAATATGTAGTGTTGTTTTACATACGTAAATTGTGGATAGAGTATGTCATTTTCGAGTTATTCCGAAGATCCTTCATGAATTTTATTAATATCCTTGATACATGCATTAATCTATGTAATATATTTAATTTTTCAGCGATGGATTAAATAGTAGGGTAGACTGGACTTTATATCCTAGTTTTCTAAACTACATCATCGAAATAAAACTACGAAATAACACTAGACTTTATCTGCTTATCTCGGCTTTGTTTTCGGTTATCATGAACTTCTTGCTCCTTGACAAAAGTAATGCTGGTTCAATATAGATTCAGTTAGAAATTGCGCAAACCTTTCCTCATTGTAAACATTTTGCACAGACACCGTTATATAAGCATACATTATCAAGCTAGACTGAAGAGAGGTTTTTATATAATACTAGAGTTGCTCGTGTTTGACTGCAAACTATATATGTAACAACATATTAGTTTCTTATTCGTATGTTTTACAATTCATATCATTATGTTTCTACGGTTGAGTAAAAGGATGTACTCAACAGTGATTTTTGTGGGATCATTAAAAATTAATTGAAATAAACTTTAGTAAAGAGTTTGAGTCTTTTGAGACACACTGACGTTCCATGATTGTTCACTTCTGGTCTGAGATTCTTTATGAATAATATAACCTTATTTTAAAATTAATATGATGTTTTTGTTATGAATATAATTAATGAAATAACATCTCTCGTTTCATAGTTCAAAGCGGTAACAAAATTTCTACAATCATGTTCTACATCTTATATAAAATATACTTATCCAATAACTGTTGCTAATTTATTTTAAGAATATATGAGGCTCATCATAACACTGGGAAGAATTCGTGAAAAAAAAAACTAACGCACAGACAGTAGCTACATTCACACACACATATATATATATATATATATATATATATATATATATATATATATATACTACTGCAACTTAGTAAGGTTTTGTGTGATGAGCGATGTTTTATATTTGATTAGGCCATGCTATTCGAAGTCAAATAAATTGCGTATATTTTTTTGAAAATTATTTTATGCTATCCTATCACAGGCACACATTGATAAGACTTGCTGCTGACATATATATATATATATATATATATATATATATATATATATATATATATATATATATATATATATATATATATGTAACCGAACGCTCTCTGATTGCTGCTTATGAAAATGCCTGCTTACTGACATAAATAAATTTATTTCACACGATTTCGTATGAATATTTATGACGGCCTCATTGGTTAAAGCGTCGGACTCGGAGTTATAAACATTTCCGGGGTTCGAATCGTGCGAACAGCTTGAATTGTCATCTTTATACTGATGTTTCCGCAAGGATGAAACGTATGCAGTTCATATGGTGTGTAGTTTGAGTTACGATCTGTTCAATGCTTGATTTAATTTATGTATAAAGTTTGTTTTCCTGTGTTAGTAAGTATGAGTAATCTTAGCTTTGGAAAATTGGCATTATTTTAAATTTTCCTTCGCTGTATTAGTGCCCATGTTGGTAGACGAATGATTTACAGTGTTCTTTAGTGTTAATAGAATTGCCCAGAGAATAAACCATGTGAAGGATGCGATGGTTGACCAGCGAACCGAAAAACTGTGGATTCAATACGTTGATATGCTCAAAATCCTTCAATTGTTTATCAAGAAGAGCGCACCGGAAACTGGGAAGTGCACCTTGACGCTGTAAGGAAAATGCTGCCAACATTCGCTGCCGCAAGACACATCCTATATGCAAAGTCAGCCTACTTGTACTTGCAGCAAATGGAAGGGCTGCCGAAAAGCAATGCTGAAGTATACCAGATATATTCCATGTTATTAGACGGAGTTATCGCTACTTGGCTGTCTTGTCAACGGATCTGGTTATTGAGCAGGTGCTAATGAGAAGCATGAAGACGTTAGAGGTCTTACTCATGGCAGAGGAGTAAATGAAATTCAACAATTGGTTTAGACACTATAACTGCCAGCGTGTGCTTAAATCAAGTTTATAATGCAAGATCTAACAGGCATTCGTTATGGCACTAGTGACCAGCACTAGGAGGATACTTCAGCAATAAAAGAGCGACATGTGAGGGATACATGGAAGCCCCTTGCGTTTCTCCCGAGATGACCCTTTCACGGAAGATTCGTCCATTCACATCATTTCAAATGGAGAAACTGGAGACAAAAAGGTGATTGATGACAGAGCAAACTCCAAAGGAGAGGCAATCATAGCTTCAATGGTTGGGGAAAATGTCCAAAAGAAAGGATCAGGCAATTATACTTGGTGTGAAGTTTCGCTCAGCAAAGATGAAGCAGTTGAAACTGATCCAAAACTCCTATTCCATAGACTGTGTGTGCTATCTACCAATGAACACTCGACTCAGCAGCAGCAAGAACATTTCCAGTATGAGCGTTACCCACCTGCTCTTTTTGATTCTTTCGGACTACCGCGAAAGAAAAATAAGCCGGCTTTCGCAGACACAATATTAGAACTAACATCCCCTGTACAATCAGGTCCATAGTCTTCAGATCCACAGTATCTCTTCGATGGTGGAGCATTACTTCAACAATTCCCATGGCAAAATGGGCACACAATTCATGAGATATGTACCCAATACTGCAGATATGTCACAACTAGATATGGAAAAGTATGCATCGTCTTTGATGGGTATGAAAGTGGTCCATCCATTAAAGACGTGAGTCGCCAACGCTGAACAGGTGGCTCTGTTGGTGTAAATGTGTTAATATCCCCTGTAATAGTGTTCAAATGAATCAAAGAAAAAAAACAATGTTTCATCAGTTTGCTGGGAAAGGGTTTGGAGGAAGCAGGTTTTAATTAGTCTATGCATCTGGAGACGCAAACATATTGATTGTGAAGACTGCTCTAGAACTTTCAATAGAAACAATTTTGATAGCACTGACCTATTATTCTTTCTATGTAATCATGCCAATAGAGATCTTGGTTACAGCATCTTCTTCACGCCGAAACCAAGGGATAGTGCACAAAGTGTGAAAATCTGGAACATCAAAGAGATGAGGAAATCTTTGTGAGATGTGGTCTGCTCCAACATTCTTTTCATCCATGCACTACTGGGTTGTGATTCTACACCCAGTGTTTATGGAATTGGGAAGGCATCATCCCTACGAAAGGTAATGTACAATAGAAACTTCCTCAAACTGGCAGAAGTGTTTGGCAAAGATTGCAGTGCAGAAGTGGTTATTGAAGCTGGAGATAAGGCTTAAGTGTGTCCGTACAATAGTAATGATAGGGAAAACATCAATCACTTCCGAGTAAGGCGCTTGAAGAAAAAGGGTTAAAAAACACAAAATATGTTTAGGCCAAATCATTGCCACTAACAAGAGCAGCTACAAAATTCCACAGCCTTCGAGTTTATTTCCAAATTCAGGAATGGAAATGTAGAAACCAACTTAAACTTGACGAGTGAGGATGGAACCTTTTAGATGGTAAATTACAACCAATAAAGACTGACTTGCCAGCATGTCCTATAAATTTGTTTGCTATAATTAGGTTAACTATACTGCAGGGTGTACTACAGCAGGATTCAGTTGCAGGAAACATGGTAGTGATTGTTCAAACTAGTGTGGTAATTGCAAAGGGCTCCACTGCAGCAACTCACCACGGCCAGATCTTGATTATGATGAAGTTTTCTTTGACTAGTTCTTGACAAGAAATCTTCTTTGGGGGGTCCATGAACTTGTTCTGTAGTAGTTATGCAAAAGCCTTGCTCCAGCATTCGACCAACTGACCATTCCCTTTATTGTAAATTGTACTTATTTTGTACCAATTTGTCTGAAATGTCAGGAATCAATGTCACAATTGTTGTCTTGAAAAAAGCTACTTAGTCTGTTTTGTGCCTTTTTATATTCATATAAGAAATAAAAAGCATGAAAAAATGTCAGGGGTTAGTACTTTTATTGTGTTAGTTTATTATTAAGCATATAGCTACCTATCATTACAATTTAAAACACCAAGAAAATGTCAAGCTGGCTTGGGATTGGTCTGTGTGGGTTCGCATGCAAAAAATATTTTTAATTTCTAATTTAATAAAGGCTTTTTGTCAAGAAAAGCGTTTCGTTTTGTCAGTAAGTGTCAAAAATAATGGACATATTTGTCAGAAAATGTCACGAAATCTTATTTCTCGAAATTAGGTTGGTGCTCGTTTACCCTTTTCCGCTAATTTTGGTAAACTTTTTCATCTGAAAAAGAAGGTTATTCATGCTCAACATTCAAGTTAAAAACATTTGCTAGCAATTTGTTTGAGGTTCAGCAACATTCTGACTGGACTATTGTGGTAATTATACTGATCACTTTAAAAACTCGTCCAAAAGCTAGAGAGCCGTTGCTCAAAACGACGAGAAATAGGCAGGCGGATTTTTAATCGCTCATGGATCACATCAGCGACGCCCTATGTAGTTAAACCTTCTCGCTCTCTGCTGATCAGTGTGCAAATGAGCTAGCCGAATGGATCAAAGCAGGCATTGATGCTTATGCCCCCACGTGAAAATTCTTCAGTAAACCTCACTCTCCGCAATGGTTCGGCATAGAATGTGCAGCTGCTATTTCTCATTTTTCTCCACTTTTTGGGGGCTTCATTTGTTACTTACACCTGGTGATGATTCGACGAAGACTCGAAAACGTTCGTGATACATATAAAACATGTATTATTAATTATTAGTATTATTATTATTATTATTATTATTATTATTATTATTATTATTATTATTATTTTGATTATTATTATTATTACTTTTATTTATATTATTATTATTATTATTATTATTTTATTTTAACGCAGTAACAATAATTAGAAAAAAATAAAACGGTATAATTAAGCAGAAAAATGCCGTTATTTATACAATGTTTGCCTAAATAAATAAATATATATACAAAATATTTATTTATAAACCATGAATTACAGTTTACAGAGATGTACAATGCTTTGATTGATACAAGTAGGATTCAGAAAACGCTCTTAGAAACCATTTCAAATAATTAGCGTCTTACTGAACGAAGACAGTCCGAAATCAGTAATGTAAAGTCGTATTTAAATAATACTGAGTTGCAATTAAGGCCCAAACAACTATACAGTAAACACGTAACTTCCGCCAAAAAAAGAAAGTATCACACAAACACTGGGCGATAAAAGTGGTAATCATCGCCGCCCGTTCCTTTTTTCGGACTGTCTTCGTTCCATGAGACGCTAATGATTTGAGATTCAGAACCTTTTCTAAACAGTAAAACCCAACCTGTCGAAATGCTACCATTGCTGTATTTTATTGCTATAAAATAAATAATGTAAATTTTAGCTCTCGCATTCTTATCATTTAGGAATTTATTGTTTTCTTTTAAACATACCCTAATATACAACATATATAAATATATCTAAATGAATCAATGCGAAAAGTTTTTTTTATTAATCACTCCTACATTAACATCAAAATGGGTTACTGTTATTTAAGTCAATAATATAACATTTTATTTACCTCGAGAAAATAATATCTAAAGCAATAAACTTACTCCTCTCCAAAGAGGGGAGGCAAAGCCTGGGAGGGTGGACCTCCTAGAACTGCACAGAACAGACCCATAGACCGGCGTAAATCAAGCCCCGAAGGCCAAGACAATACCAGTTTATGGGGTGTAGTATCCATCGGAACAAAGGCCGATCAATAATACAACATTTTATTTACCTCCCCAGGAGGTTAGGCACAAGGCCAGGTTTATCTTACTCCCACAAGTAAGATGTTACCCAAGCTCGGGTCGGAAAGTGGGGTTTGAAAAGCCAGCGCCCGAGAAGGTGAGCACTCTGGCCATTAAAAATTGCCTGGGCAGCACCGTCGGCATTCCCCGGTAGGGACGCCTCAGGCAGTAAGTAATAAACTTACTCCTCCCCAAAGAGGGAAGGCAAAGCCTGGGAGGGTGAACCTCCTAGAACTGCACAGGACAGAACCATAGACAGGCGTAAATCAAGCCTCGAAGGCCAAGACGATACCAGTTTAAGGCGTGTATCAATGATACAACATAGAAATTTAAAATACTCTCTATATACAGGAGACGAACGATTTATCTACAGATATTAGATAGGCTAATTTGCATATCAATCGAAATAGTGTTTTATGACGATGTATTTTTAAATGAATAAAATACCTGATCTAATCTATCATTGTATTCGGTTCTTGTGTCATAAGACCATTCTTTCAGGAATTACTTACTGCATTTTAAAGGGTTGGGGCTAATTTTCTTTGTTATTACACCTTCCTTGTAGGGAGGGTTAATGTAGTAGCTGTTCTATTGTCATGATACCATCTTCCCAGGTATTACCTTCTTTTGGAGGAAGGGAGTAGTGTAGTATCTTTTCTATTGTTCATCTTTTTATGAGGAAGATACTCACAGTGTTCTGTTATAATGACACAATCCTACCAGGAATTACCTCCTCTTTTGAGGGGCAGTGCATGTAGTTAGTACATCATAACATCGTCCCAGCCTTTCAAAATCATGAGACTTAACGTTTTTTTATCCAATCTGCGGCCTGTACAATTGATATAGTTACGATGCACAGAATTGCCTTATTCGGCGAGATGGGTCGAATACTAGGAGATGAAAAACCTGATGTTTTGCGTTATTTCTCCCAACTTGTCACTGACATCAGACCTTGTAGAAGAAGAGGGCGAACGCGTGTTATGCAAGCGCACAAAGCTGTTATCTGTGTGTACACGCACACTGATGTAGAATAGAAAATGCATCGTGGGTGTACATTCGGTAATTATCATAATCTCTATTCTGCCCATTATTTCTTTACTTTCTTTGAATAATGTCCATGAGTCGTATGTGGAGATGACTTCTGCATGTTTTCTTTCCTCTATTTTTGTTGACTTGTGCTACATATAAACGTTTTATCTGCGTTGAAGTTATCCGACGTTAAAAGCCTTATCTATCAGCAGATGAAAAGAATATTGACATCCTATAAACATGTAAATGCATTAAACAACACCAAGTGGACCATAAAAATCGACATACTAGCGACAGAAAAGAATACTGGGAACATTTCCATCGACGCAGCAGTTTTTATATCCCAAAATAAGAGCCACCATTATTAATAGACTTGAACTTGACTCTACATTCTTAATATAAAACACACAATCGCGCAACTAACTCCCCACATACTGGTCCATGTTCATTCGGAGGTTAATACCTTTTTCACACATCTTTCAAAATGAATTATGTCCGATCACCAAAGAACGATGTTGCTTGTTTTTTTAATCTGATGTTTCTAACGTAAATAAATCCAACTTTACTTATTTGAAAATTAAGTTTCTTCACATGTTGCTTCAAGATAAAAGTATGATGTCCATTTCAATAAATCAGTACAATTTTAAATAAATACATTTCAAAAGATGACCTTCGTTTTATTGATTTGAAGGATAGTTAACTAACATTAATTTTTCGGTAAGTAAACAAAGAATTTTTTTAGTCTTTAACATAATAAAACAGCTTCAACTTTTAATAAATCGATAAATATAGAAAAGAGATATTCATTTTAATGTAGTTAACTAATATTTAGTTGACAATGACAATTATTTCACGGAAAGAAAAGTCATTTATTCTTCATAGTATTAATCCTAACAAACATTTTATTTCAAAAATAATATTAATATTGACAGTAAATTATTCAGATTGATGTAAAAAGCACCGAGGAATTTCCACGTTATAATTAATATGTAATATTTAAATATACCTTTTCTTAATGGAAGTCGCTCCAGACAAGGCATGGAGCCATTTGATATAAAAGGCTAAAAATACTACTTCAAGGTCAAAAACAAGCTAAAGATAAGTGTTAGATGGATAGATTCCGACCAAAAAAAAACAATTATTCCCCCATTTGTCAGAAACATCGCTCATGGGAGGTGAAGACTCAAGGGCAAAATAAGGAAAGCAATACTAGGCTGCTGAAAGTAAGCATAAGGTTCATTTTTTACTCTACTTCTGAATATATATATAACTAGCGGGGCTACCCGGCGTTGCTCGGGGTCATAAAAACATATAATTGAAGAAAAATCGCATGTGTAACATCTTTATATTCAAACTTCTATTTCCCCCCTCTCTCTATAGCCGTCTCTTTATCTTTCTACCTTTCTCTTCCCTGGTCGCCCCATTTCACCACTAATTTCACTGATTGAGACATTAGTAAATATGTATAAAATATTAGTGAAAACAATGGCGGAGCATAATCATTGATTCTTTTAATTTCACTGATTGAGACATTATTAAATATGTATACAAATATTAGTGAAAACAATGGCGGAGCATAATTATTCATTCGTTTAATTTCACTGATTGAGACGTTATTTACTATGTATACAAATATTAGTCAAAACAATGGCGGAGCATAATTATTCATTCGTTTAATTTCACTGATTGAGACATTATTTAATATGTATACAAACATTAGTGAAAACAATGGCGGAGCATAATTATTTATTCCTTTAATTTCACTGATTGAGACGTTATTTAATATGTATACAAACATTAGTGAAAACAATGGGGGAGCATAATTATTTATTCCTTTAATTTCACTGATTGAGACATTATTTAATATGTATACAAATATTAGTGAAAACAATGGCGGAGCATAATTATTTATTCCTTTAATTTCACTGATTGAGTCGTTATTTAATATGTATACAAACATTAGTGAAAACAATGGCGGAGCATAATTATTTATTCCTTTAATTTCACTGATTGAGACATTATTTAATATGTATACAAATATATTGTGAAAACAATGGCGGAGCATAATAATTTTTTCGTTTAATTTCACTGAATTTAGTCATCGATTTAGTACTTGCCATAATATGCTTAAGCTCGATTTTATAGTACCTGGTCACCATAAATCGTCACACATTTAGTACTGGCCACGCTATGCATCGTTTAACTTCTTCTTTTTGAACAGTAATAATGACAACAGAACGTTCTTAACATTGTATTGTTTTATTCCCGGACAACGCCAAATACAAGGAGGTGTACTAAATCGCTCTGTCTTATTCCCCTCTCTTTGGTGAGGGCAATAGTCCGAAGAGAAATGAAAAAAATATCAATAATAATGTGACGATGGCATAAAAATAGATACAAACCTATCACTATGACGTCATGTACCTATCAATGTGACGTCACGTGCACAAGATAACATTAAAAATCGTGATCACATTAAACGAAAAAATGGCTATTTGACCCCTTAAAAATGAATCTTTTTTTTTAATTTTTAGATATTATTTTCTCGAGGTTATGGCGGTTAAAATAATACCTGATTTGGGGGTGTTTGTATAGTATTTTTTAAGTTTTAGCGAGACATACACACACAGATTTTTGCCTTATATATATTGAGATGAGATGAGATGAGATTACTAAACGATAATCATTTAAGTATGATTAATACTTTATATATATATCGTAAGGGGACAGAACTCTTCTTCGGCAGTTTCTATTATAATCCTCTTGCATGAATTGTGAACCTTCCAAATTACAAATTTCGTCATAACAGAGATTTCGAGTTCCAGGCTTGAACAAGCAGAGTAATTTTTTGTACTCGTTGTGTACTCTAGTACTTTGGGTTTCTTTCCGAAGCCACACTCAGAGTGTGAGTATTGAGTAAAGAACATGTCCTTTATTATGTTTTCTGATTTTTTTTTTCGGGAACTGTGTGATTGGTTGTATTAGTATTGTAGTAGTATTAAAAGCATTTTCGGATGTCCTCACTGTCATTCAAATAACAGATTTCGTCATAAAAAACACGTATTTAAGAAAGAATTAGTGCACTAATAGAATATTCAGAAAATACAACATATTAATGGTAAAATACAGAATATTAATGGTATGCCGAATATCAGGGAAATAGGAAAGATAAAGAAGATTGTATAGTAAACTTTTTGTGTAAATTTGATATGTAGCGATTTCGTCAACAAGAAATACAGTCAGTAAAAAGGCCAAAAAACTGATTAATAACTCGCGTAACAAGAGAAAATATCATTTTTTTTGTATGCAGCTTCATTTATGAATAACAATTTGCTTGGGTTCTCATTAATTGCTGTTAGGACACATTTAATAAAAAGTGTGTGTTACATAGCGAATACCTTGTTTAAATGAAAAAAATTGAGTTACACTGTTAAGGGTCACAGGTGACTTCAGACAGAATTACGAAATCATATAACTTCTGGACTAAGATTTCCTTTTTCTCGGTCTGAGAATACTTCTAGTAAAAAAAAAAGTGTCTAGAACGTCGTTCCTAATGAGAAAGTACTCTATGATATAAACTGCTACCGTTCTTATGAATAAATGCATTTTTGTAAATCAACATCGGTGCTCGAGTGGTTTTGTCAACAGACAAATAGAACATGAGTTCCTTACAACAAGAGTGTATAGGAGTTCATACACGCGTCTGTAAGTGAAAATATATCACATGTATTTATTTTATGCCTCTCGGTCGTTTCTCTATAAAATATAAATTGCAAACGCTAAAGTTTGCACCTCTTGTTGTATAATAAATCGTAGAAGTGTTATGTTAGTGTCATTACTTGGTGATAACCGTATTGTGTTAAATGGTATTCAGCTAAAATGTCCGAGTGCATTATAGGTATTAATAATTAGCGTAACCATGTATTATTAATTAATAATGATGTATTATGAAGAGTATTTTCTATTAATAGATAACATTTGCTGCTGATACCAAAGGGAGACAGAATTAGATATTGATTTTGGTAAAACTAACGATAACGATGATAAAGGTCAGGATTACTACTAACTTACTTTTATATACTCGATTAAAATGTGGTGTCGACTGTTTGTAGAGAAAGGAAACATTCTAACTTATGTCTGTATAACCGCGGTAGAAATGCCGTGTTACTGGAATCTTCCGATGGATTTATGTTGCCTGCAATAAACCTGGAATAAACCTCATTATTTTTGGTACAACAAGGTAGAAAAATAATTTATAGACTGACAACTGAATTGATGTGCGGAACAGGGGGCATTCGAGAAATGCAAATGCTTGAAAAAAAAATAATAGTTTTTATAATCGAAAAACGCGCGGGATAAAAAATATAAAGCTGCCATCTCCAACTAGTAATTGATTTAACATATGTTTTCTTTATTTCGTGGAATTCTTATTTCACGAATGCGTATGTTCTCGCTCGCTCTGTATTATTATCTACACATTTGCTGGCCAAATAATCTGTCTTTTCGAGGTGTTTGCCGTTCGATAAAGAATTAAGCTAGTCAGAGTGTGATGCGTTTACGGGGTGCGTCCGTGTGTATGCGGCAATATGTACATTATTATACTGGTATACTAGTTGGAGATCCTGTTATAACAAGCTCTGTGGACGAAAAGACGTGTACAGTATCGAGATTTAATGAAATTGCCGGCATTGTCTATGTTCGCGGTTATAACAAACACATACTTAAACGCGTAGTCGGTTCAACTGAGATCTGTTTGATGATTTGTCAAATGTCTTCTGCTTTGTAAGAATTCATATACTCCTATTTTTCATTTGTAGAAATCCAGCTCTACATATACATCTTTGAGAACAACTACTGGCTAAGACCAGATCAAATACGTAGTGCCCTTGGCAGTCGTTCCCGATAGCATTTTATGTCTAACTTAACACTCTAACTGTAGCATGGCGGTTTGTTATTGCTAGTAAAATAGTAATGTGAACTAGCTTACTCATCCACCTTAATATATTTAAGGTTTTCCTCAGATTGTTATTTTTATTTGTGCTTTTATAAATGCTGTTTTAAATTATGGTATGTACGGGGCCTGTCTAAAACATATCTGACTTTAAGCCATAAAATATTTCAAATACGTGACAGGGTAGAGACCCTAATCCCCGTCAAATAGGTACCTTGTGCTTGGACACACTTAGCCCACCGATTCATCCACTGCCTGAAACACATCTGGAACTTTTCTGTTAATCTCCGCCGTCGCGTTTCGCATTATCTTTTTTTACACCCTCTCAACAACACCTGCACGCTGAGCAGTGTTGAGCCTGTCTGGACGCTGGTCACTCTCCGCTGATGTGCGGCCAGTATTTAATCGGTTGAACCACTCCTTAATTTGTGTTGCACATCGCATCATCTCCAAACACCTGCTGAATCTAAAGCAACGGCGGAGATGAACACCATTCCAAAAGATGACTTCCATATGTGTTTCCGGCAGTGGATGGATCGGTGGACTAAGTGTTTACAAGCACAATGAGGCATACTTTTAAAAGTATTAGTCCTAACCTCGTCACGAATTTGAAATATTAATTCTAGCCAGTGTCGCATATTTTTTAGAAAGGTGTCGTATTTCTACTTTTTATAGTTATTTTCTTATTCTGCTTGTTTTACCTATTCATTTTTACTTTTAATCGTGTTTGTTTAGTTATTTGTTTTGTTTTTATTTACTTGTGTTCTCTTTGTGTTTACAGTTATTTATTTTTGTTTTACATCATTTTTTCATGCATTTTATTCATAATATTTATGGTTATTGTGTTTTATTTTTGCCTACTTATTTTTTTATTATTTTGTTATTTAAGTGTTTTTATTTTTTATTTGTGAGTTTTCTTTTTACTGCTATGTATTTCTGTTATTGTGTTTATATTTATAATGCAATTTGTATGCGTTCTCATGAATTTAGAAGTAAAAACACAATAGTTGTGTAAAGAAAAAAGTAGTTAACCAGGTAACCGTTGTATAAGGTTATTTTTTCGTCCTTATCTGAGACGTATTTTTCTCGATGTACGCAGTGTTTTAATTTTCTTACAATTTTCTCTGATCACAAAATTCTTAAAATCGGCGAATTGATCCTAAGTTTTTGTAGTAAAATAGTGTTTTACACATCCCTAATACAAATGTTTAAATATAAGCTTTTATTATTAGATGCGAGCTTACATCCGTGTATTAGACAATGTTTGACTAAGAAATGTACTGAGATCTTTCAACTTTCACTAGTCGATAATCGAGAAGGTGGCTTCTTATTCGTTGCTTTCATCTTCAAAATCAGCGGTTTTATTAGAATAAACGCTACGTGATTGTCGGATGACCAAACATTTGCTCACTAATCGCATGGTGGTCTTTCTTGTGGTCTGAGAATATATATATATATATATATATATATATATATATATATATATATATATATTCCAACAGATGGGTAAGGGAAGTCAGTCAACGTTAGCTATTTGTGCATCTCACGGTCGGTTTGGTTTTCTACAGCATGACAATGACAATGTGTTATCCATCTTCTCATCTTCTATTAATTTTGCATTCCTTGTTCTATTTACTTTTTCCATCCGTTCCTTCTATACTATTCACCTTTACTTCATTTATTCCATTGATAACCTTTTCATAATTTACTTCGGCATTTATTAATTCATTTTTATTTCCTTCCTTTCATCATTCATTTCTATTTATATATTATGTTTTCCTTGTTTTCCTCTTTTCGACCTTCTAATTTCAGTTCTTCCGTTTTACATTCTATTTAACATTCGTCTGTATTTATCTCCCGTCAACTCGTCTGTATTGATTACTTTCACTTTTTAAACTACACGTTATTGGTTTCCTGGCATTAAATGTTTGCACTAAGGGTAAAATTGAAGGTAATTAACATTTATCCGTTTCAAAAGCTACCGCAAAGTTGCGATAAACGGTTTGGTTCGATTACAACTCAGACAAATGACGGAAGTACGAAGTAGAATCTTTAAGATATTTATTTAACGAACACACTGATTAAATGGGAATGTAGAAAAAGAGCTGAACACGATATGCTTGTTTGATTGTGAGACCGTTCTGTTTACTTTTCACTGTTCGCAGACGACTTCTTTAATAAAAATGCGATAACACTTACTTTTTGATTCAAGGGCAATAACTCGAGTTTGTTTTGTTAGATTGCCCTAAATAATCTCCCTGTTTGATTCTTTAACTGTACCGAGTGAATTTAGGATTAACTTGGAGGTGCTTTACTCAAGTGCAACTGCGCGTTGGCCAACTCCTGTAAGGTATTTCATAATTCCCATTTGTATTTGTCTGATTGGGAGGTGATGGAGATAGCAGTTCGAATGTGTCTATTAACAGATCGAACGGAATGGTTGTTCTTTTGTTAACTAAGTTGTCTCCAGTGTATCTAGGATGTAACTGGCTTTTGTGCCGCGCCCAGAATTGGCTCCCGATTTGAACATTATACAGGAATCGTTCATTTATTTTTCAAATGATACGCGGTACCTACTTTGGCTTGCCATGTTTGTAATTCCGAGTAAACATTGGTGTGCAAACTGAAAATGATTTTGTTTTGTTACAGCTTGGTTTTTGCTTTTGTCGCCGGGGCCGTAAAGCGTCCAGTGTGATGAGGAATTATCCTCCCATGAGTTCCTCTGCTGTTTACAAACCATTCTTCACAGCACCATTTGGTGTTATTTGATATGAAAAGAGGAAATCATGTAGTATATCCTCTGTTGTTCTCCCCCTTGCTTTGAGGAGTGTCCGTTTGAATGTGTCTACAAACCTTTCGGTTGTCCATTGGATTGAGGATGACAGGGTGGCGACCGGACTTGTGTTTTGCAATACGATTTGCGGAATTTTTGGCATGACTCAGACGTGAATTGTGATCCGTTGTCTGAGACTAAAGTTTGGGGCAAGTCGTGTTGACTAAATAATCATCTGAGTACTGTTACCATAGACCGAGTGTCCGTCTATTGCATCGAAAGAACTTCTGGTTATTTGGAATGGGCATCTACAATCACTATAAAACTAAGACCATTGAAAGGGCTAGCAAAGTCTATCTGTATTCTGGACCATGGTCGCCTTGGGTATGTTCAACGTAAACCGAGGTCGATACTTCTGCGTTTTTATACAACACGATCAATGTCTGTGTCAATGTTAGGCTAATAGTCAACACTGCGGGCGAGTGATTACATTCGATTAATGATTGGATGTAACGAATGTAGCTGTTTGAGGACTGCTTGTCTGAGATTAGCGGGAACAATAACATGATCTGAAAACATCAAACAACCATCAATGACAGAAATAGATCCACTGTGGCGTGTGATTTGTTGGGGGTATCCCATGAGGTTAGGAGGCCATAAATATTAGAGAAATCTGCACACTTTTTGTATCATTGGATTTTGTAGTGTTTCTCGCTTGATATCAATCCTTGTCACTAGAATTTTTCGGATACAATCAGTGAGCGTGCGTTAAAAATCGTCCTCAATGCTGATGGCAGCGATGACAGTGTCATCGTCTGGAACTGATTATGCACTGATAAGTCGTGACAAGGCATCAGCTTGGCCGCTCTCTGTTGTCGGGCGGTACTGTATATCGAAATCGTAACCCAGTAGAATGATTGTCTACCGTTGTCATCGACTGGCTGAATATACTGGAATATTTTTTAAGCCAAATATTGAAAGTAGTGGCTTGTGGTCTGTCAGAATTGTAAAGTGACGCCCAGACAACATCTGACGGATTTTTTTCAAAAATCGGTGCCAGTGCTTCTTTATCTACTTGACTGTATATGCGTTCAGCGGGTGTCAGCGATCTGGCTGCATGCATGATAGTTTTCTCAGTTCCATCTGTGAATATATGCGAGATCACTGCTCCCACGCCATGATTTGATCCACAACTATTTTCTTATTTGGATTCAAATGTTTGAAAAGTAGGTCAGAGTTAATGAGTGCTTTAATTGTGTCAGATGATTTCTGACAGTCAACGGGCCACGACCATTTTGCGTCTTTTGTCAACAGTTTGTTGAGTGGTGATGTGAATTAATGGAGTAAAGGCAAGAAACTACCATAGTAACTCACCATTCTAAGAAATGCGCGTAGACTACTAATGTCCGATGGGGTTGACATATGTTGAATGGCTGCAACAGTAACAGTATCTGGACGACGATCTTGATCAAAAATAAATCCACAGTATTTCATGGAAAGTAAATAAAAATGGCACTTGTCAGGTCGGAGCTGGAAACAAAAGTCTTAGATACTGGTTAATGCTAATCCGTTTTGTCAACTGCTGGTTGGATTTTCCAACAACAATGATGTCATCCAAGTATACAGCTGCACCTTCCACGCCAGTGAGCATTGTGTCTATGATCTGCTAAAATATAGCAGGGGCGATTTTTACCCCAAAATGTAAATAAGTGAATTGGAATAATCCACGGTGTGTGTTGATAGTAAGCAGCTCCCTGGAAGTTTCTGCCACTTCGACTTGCAGTTAAGTCTCTGTGATGTCCAATTTTGCAAAACAGGTGTCACTATAAAGTATGGTGAGAGATCATCTTGAATCGGCAATGGGTATTGGTTATCCTCTAGTGTTGCGTTGAGGCCAGTTGAAAAATCATCGGCTTTCTTTACTACCACAATGGGTGATGCCCACCGTAAATGTGTCACTGGTATGATGACTTTAATTTTCTCACGTCATTTTAGCTTCTTGGTCTACCAGTAACAATGTAGCATATGGGCGTTTAGGTCGGAAAATAGGGACAGTGTGGCTTCTGCCTGAGTGCAGCGTCCCGAGTTGTTTGTGAAGATAATGGTGTTCTGACGTGACGATCTGGATACCATCTCATATATCCGGTTTAGTGGAATGTCGAGAATACCTAGTAACTCGATAAAGTAAAGCCCCAGCAAATTATGACATGAGTTTGATATGTATACGGAACTCGACACTGTTTTATCCTTCATTTTAATGGTAGCGGGTAATTGACCCGTGATGTGAACGCAGTCACCGGAAGCACTTTGTGCTACCTGACTTGTTGGTGTCAATGAATGATGGCCTATGGGTTCCCATAGTTTTTGTGATATAAGTGTAATATTTTAAGCACTATCCACTTGCAGCTGAACGGAATGCAAATATTTTCGGTTTGATTTTTGGTTTGGAAGAAAAGTTTCTACAAGACTGTTTGTGTTTGTTTTGTGACGTTGTCAGTGCCGGTTATGTGAGGTTTGTTTATTATGGGTTGGTGTTTGTCCTTGAGGGGTGAAAAATCACACTTCATGTCCCAGTCGATTGCAGCTGCGACGGCGGGGTGTCTTGAATGTACAGTTTCGTTCAAAATGCCAGCGGTCAAAGTTCCTGCGGTTAGGGACATATGTTGAAATCGATAGGGTGGGCCAACCTTGTTTTGGGACTGTGTTAACCGTGGATACTGTCGTTTATTGCATCATAGTTAAATCATACTTTAGATTAACGAGACGCTCGAATTTCATAACGAGTTGTTGCAATGTAATTTCTGGATTTTGCTTTATTTTTTGACAAAATCCGTGTGCGAATGTCTGCCTCCTCCGCCGATCTCAAACCACACACACAAATTAAACATTTGAATTGAGCGTCTGTGATGGAAGATATTTTAAAACGTACACATTTTCTGTTTACAATTCTTGCATAAGTGGAAAAAACGATCGAATCAGACTTCGTTATGCTGAGACAATTGAAACGCATATAAACTAACGAAATCTGCTCACCGAAAATCTACCTCAGAGTCTGCACCGTGTCGGCGAAGTTGTAGTCACGTGGGTGCTTAGAAAATATGTAGTTAGCATACCGATCGTGTTCCGATGTCCCAAGCTACCGTAGCAAAAATCTGACTTTCCAGTCGTCCGTTTGTTCGTTGAATTCTACACTGAAAATATCCTCAAAGCGTGAAAACCACGTACAGAACGTCGATCTAGATATTGGGTCGTAATGGAATTTCGTAATTGCAGTTGCAACCGATTCTGCCGATGTCGTTAGCATTGTTTCCGAAAGTGATTGTGCAGGTGTTGAAAATCTCTTTGAAAATAATTCCATCAAACGTAATTGTTGCATTAATTGGAGTATGGTGCAATCAATCTTTGAACGTGTACATTTGCGTTACTGTAATTCTCGTCGCTAAATGTTACGTCTGGAGGTTTATACGTTTCGGTTCCATTACAATTCAGAAATATGAAACAAGTACGAAGTAGAAACTTTAACAGGTGTATTCAACAAACTCACTGATTAAATTTGAATGTAGAAAAACAACTGAACGCAATATGCTTGCTTGATTGTGACACTGTTCTTTTCACTTTTTACTGTCCGCAGACGACTTCTTTAATCATCGGGGCGATAACGCTTACGTTTTGTTTCAAGGGAAATAACTCGATTTTGTTTTGTTGTGTTGCCCAAACACTATTTTACATTCGTTTTAATTCATCTCCCGTCAACTCGTCCTGTATTGATTACTTTCGCTCCTAAAACTACACATAGAATAATAGTTTTGCTTTTATTGGTTCCTTGGCATTAAATATTCGCATTAAGGGTTACATTGAAGATAATTAACAACTAATATATATATATATATATATATATATATATATATATATATATATATATATGTATACGCTTTTTAAAGATATGTATGCCCCTTAAAATTGATATAAGCATTGCCGCGCTAATAAACACATCTAAATATTCACTTTCTTTGATCAACGAGATAAAACGAAACTTTCTCTCTTTGAACCACATGTAAATTTACTTGCAATTTTAAGACCAACAAAATTAAGAGAAAAAACGTAAATAACTCTTTGTTAAGGCCGTTGTACGGCGAAAGTCTCAGAGGCATATATTCATGGAGAATAATTTTATTCATTTAAGAATTTTGTTTTTTAAATTAACAAAATAACGTTTCTCGGTTTATTTAAAATTCTGTAATACATTTAAAAAGCGTTTTCTTAAAAATGAGTACACCCCTTCATATTCATATATATATATATATATATATATATATATATATATATATATATATATATATATACGCGAGTAATTATTTATTTAGTCCGCAGCGCTAAGAATAAACAAAAAATACCACGAAGTGAAAAATGAAACTAGTTTACGATTCGAAAAAAGATCACCTAAGCGGGGCGTCGGTCTGGACGAACTAAGCAGTACGTCTAAAGAAAACGGAAATTTTACAACATAATTCATCTTCAATTTCATCTGCTTTAAATATTGTTTTACGTTTTAACTAGCAAGTAATCTAATCTTCTTTTCTGTAACATGTGCGAGTAATACGATTAACGGGTGATAGTTTTTTTTACATCTCGGATTTATTTCCGACATTATCCTACATATTATGATATCGGTAACACATATAGTGGAAAAACTGACTGAATGTTATAATTGTTTGTTTATACATACATTTTAGGCTACATATGTGCATACATCTTTCGACTTGACCCTATGACCGCTTAAAATTCATCAAAATAAACAATAAAGCGAAAATTACCGTCAACTCATAGAAAATCATATTCCAAAGTAAGGGCTATCAATTGATTAATTCATATCCCGTCAGGAAATTGTTGTTTAAAAATATTTCATGTGGTAGGAACATTACTTATTTCACTACCCTCTCACCACTAGATGAACTCCATTAACACCCGTTTATATCCTAATCTCAACAGTTGACTGACCTCAGTTGCATGCTGCATGTTTAGCATAAATCAATGTTCTGTTTGATAAGTTTATGTTCGTGTATTTATGATTCAGCTCATCTGATTATTTTGGGTTGATGTTTTAGGATTATGTGTGAATGCTTTTTTTCCATCGATCTAACTAAAATATGGAATCATTTTATTCGGTTAACGAAGAATATATCAGAATAGTAAGAATAAAACTAATATGTAAATAGAATACAAATTTATTTAAATTTCAGATGAAATTCATGGAATTATTTGTGCATATATAAGTTGCCAAGTCTAAAGGTATTTTCGTTTAATGTACGCTCAACAAATATTTCGACTGTGAGAAATTATTTCCATAACTTTCATTGAACATTTGTGATTTGCTCTAATACTTGCGTAATATTTCTACCCTGCCAAGTTTTCTCTTGTAGATATAGTTCCTAGGTATATATGTTGCATAGCCTCTTCTGCTTGGATCGCGGCAATACGCGTTTCGTACACTCGTCCCTGAAAGAGCCGTGGCAGTTCCCATTTAATACTCGTCATTTTTTAAAACATAAATCATATAGTTTGCATACCACAAAATGTATCCCTCGTCGCATAGAGGGTCGCCGTCTCGATGTCGTCTAGTGATTGAATTCTTTCTTCTTTCTTTCCTGCCGTGAACCACGTCGCTGCAACAAAACTTCATGATCGGGTTGAAAGACAAACAATATTTTTTAATTTAATTCTTTTTATTACAAGTGTTAGTTATTTAATACGCTGGGAGATATTCACTAACGTCGAGAGAGAGAGAGAAAGCAAATTACAACTTTATCGTAGTCACTTCTCAAATAAGTCTTAACATATCGTGGAGGGGTGGAAGACATTTTTCTTAGGGAAATATGTGCCTTCATCGGTTGTAGACTACAAGCTAAACATCACGTCTCATTGGTTTGCCTCCAAAACCCAGACTGGTAAAACTCGCTTCTCAGAAGAACGAGTGACGTCACGGATCCCTCTGTTTCCAACGCAAAGACTAGTGACGCCACAGAGCCTCTCGCAGGTGCACATTGACTCTTGATCCGAGGTCTCATCACGCGCTGATCCTGTCACGTCTGTTATTTCCGACTGTGAGAACAGGCCCTATTCTGCACTCGACTGCACGCCCCCCCCCGCGCTAATTCGCGCAAGTCAAACCAACGACGTCCAACAGATACGTCCATTCCCATAGGGCCATTATCCAATATACTATAGATATTATGAGACCCTGTTTTAATGGGATGTTAACTTCTTTAAATTCAAATTCCGTTCTTTTAAATGGTAGTACATTGAAGGGATGATAATATGTTAGAAAACACTGTGCTATATATACGAGTGTGTATTTACAGTACGGAATACTATGTTACAAAAAGTCTACTCGTTCGTCGTCGTAGAGATCTCTTTACATGCTGTCTAGAAGAGTCTATATAGTCACGAAATACGGTAGACCATCAGCACACCATATCATTCCCCATTTTTAGCCTTGCTTTGTATGGTGTCAATGATTTTCTTTTCGGTGTATATATTAATCAAGTTCGTAATCTTACTGTGTTTTATTTATCTTTGCTGTTCAAAACATGTTAGCGGGATTGGTATCTCAAATATATCGAACATAATATGTAGTAGTAAGTTTTCTGGAATATTATTCTCGATGGCAGGTTTTCACTAGATATCATATTACTAGACCTCTACTCATAAGATGGTGTGGACATATTGCCCCGATGGCAATCACACGTGATGAAATAGGTCTTCGACGATTTATTACTGTATTATAAAAGGGTAGGGTGTGTAAAATGTCGGAATGAAAGAGAAGAATCTGTGCACGAATAAATCTTAAGGTAAAGGAATACTTGGCTAATTTAATTTAGTCTCCCCCTTTCGACCAAACCAAATTATCCACACACAATATTACATTACCAGTAGCAGGCGGGAAAATTAAAAAGGTACTTTAAATGGCTGAGAAATTCGTGCAAGAGTGTATTGGGGCTAAGGGAAAGGGTCACTGACTAACCACTGGCCAAGGCCGAAAAGAATAGAATTAATGACAATTAAAAGAAAAAAAAAGTCGATAAGTTAATAGCCTTTAATAAATAAAATGACGAAACCATGAAGTGAAAATGACTATTATAAAAATAGAAGTGAAGAAATGAATTTAAATTATCATCACTTTCAGGAGAGAACAAGGATGAATAAAACAAAAAAGAAAGAATTAATAAAATCGCCCAGTAAGACATCTTCCTAAGGCAGATTCAAAAATGTGATTGTAAGGCTTCAAACGACGAAATTCTGAAATTATATATAGATATATATATATATATATATATATATATATATATATATATATATAGAGAGAGAGAGAGAGAGAGAGAGAGAGAGAGAGAGAGAGAGAGAGAAAACCAAAAGGAATTGCTTCGCTACTTCTCTTTCAATAGCATTTGTACTCGGCCTGTAGAAGCTGTATTTCTAAAGAAATTGCATCTGAAACATTCATGCACATATTTATACACACATTATTGACTACATAACAGAATATATACTATAAGCACATACACATATATATGTATTTGTGTCTAATGACAACGAATAAAACTCAATGCAAATCTGAAATATTAAAATTGTCCAATGTGAGAATTTGCACATATAATGTCACTTAAAACACTTAGTAAAACTTTTAAAAAAATAAAATTCAAAGACAATTTTATTACTTGATGTCAAAATAACTATTGTTAAAAGTTCACAAAAAAGGTATCTGAATTCTTACGAAGTCATAATTAACATCTGATAATAAAAAATGACACTTAACCGTACGCCTTTATACACGTTAAGGAGTATATGAATGTGTGTATGCGGCTTCTGACCGTGTAACTATATTACATATTATGAGTACTTTGTAAATGTAATTGAAATATTAGAAATATTTATTTATATCTAAATGTTTTTTTTATGATTGGAAATAACATTTAAAATCTGCATTTACCTTTTTTAAATAATAGGAGCAGTATAAAAGTATTCCCTTTTGCATGACAGAGCTTGATTGAAAAAGGTAGATTTTTGTTTCTCGAAATCTCTTCTTCCGTATGATAACATACATTATGATTTGGAATGCATTACAAAACTTATTACTGACGTATAAGACTATGAATCTATTTTTGTGATTGTTTTCTTTTTTTAGGGGATGGGGGGAAGTTATAACATGTTTGACATTGGATTTTATTTGAATTGTTGGGTACCAACGAAACTTATCTTTTGAAGATGACCTACTATTACGAAAATTGTTTCAATTTATGATTTGAAATACACACTGCCTTTTGACATCTATACTACTTTGCGTATGCTCTTTATTTGGAACCGGATTGGAAAATCATTTAAATCGTTCTAAATACACACACATCGTAATTTACTAAAATGAAAACATTATATATATATATATATATATATATATATATATATATATATATATATATATATTTCACTCCAAACAATGCAGGTCGCCACTCTAAGAATTAGAGTGTATGTGTGGGGTGTCATCCTAGGTTAGGAGCTGTGTAGTTAGATATCGGTTTACATTAGTTTTGAACATCTGCATGTCGGTTCAGTCGGGGAAACAGTAAGGGAGTTGCAGAGGCAGCCAGCACGAGGAAGAAAGCCATTGGAGTAGAAGGCTCTCCGGAGTCTCAGGACATCCACAGTGAATACATTTGATTTGCTGATTGTTGGGTTCGTCAAGTGTAGTTGCGTTGAATCAGCACTAGAGCAGCTAGTTCATCGGAGCACAATCCATTGAAGTATTTGTAAAACAAACACAAGGATGCCACATTGCAGCGATGGGACAGGGGCTGGAGCATTGAGAATAGTGAGGGACCTCTTAAAGGGAGAGACTATTGGATGATACACTAGCTCAGATGTGTCAACGATACTACATGCATGGAAGGATAATGGCTTTGTTGAGGTATAGGATACTCTGAGGTATAAGAAGTTTACTAGAAAAGTAGAGGGAGCCCACCTTCTTTGCTGCAATCTTAGCAATACCTTAAATGTATTTGTTCCAATTTATGTTAGCTGCGAAAGTTAGGCCGAGGAGTATGAATGTTTAACTCTCAAGTAGAGTGTTATTTGCCATGACAATCGCTGGTTGAAGGGGTTTCTTGTAGTTATTGAAGAAAAAGAACTTTGTCCTTGCAGCATTAAAAGTTACCAACCATTTTTACCCTAATTCACTACAGCTTAGAGGTCATTTTCTAAGGATTCAGCCATTGCCTTAGATATAATCGCGTCCGTTTTGCCTAGATGACGAGAGTAAAGCGTGATGTCATCAGCAATTATACTAATCTCAAACTCAATGTCATAAGAGTGGTCGTTTATGAAAATCAGGAATAATAAAAGGCCAAGGATATATATTAGTATGGATGTTATGCATTTTGTTTACTTGCATACTCATTATTGTTTTTGTAATATTGAAATGCTAATAAGTTCATTTCTGTTATTTTTGAAACGTCTGTTATTCATATAATTTCCGTTGTGGTTGTGATTGAGTCAATGTCCAAATAATGTATCAATAGCTGAAATCATGCTGTCATTTTAAAATCTGTTCATTGTTCTTGTCTAGTAGTTTATAGGCCGATTAGATAATATTATCATCATTTTTCTTAAATTGAGACAAAAGTCAGTTCTAGTTTGATCTTCGGTTTTACTTATATACGTCATGTTGTGTTACCATTTTCTAATAATTTTACATATTAGATGTATCCTTATAGTATTCGTTTATAGAGTATTTTTCTTTATATATTCATATACAGTAACATATACTATATACTAGCAAATACGATTCGTTCTATCAGATATTCTGCTAGATTACACAGATGTTACTTTTAATGATAAGTTAATTATAACGTAAACATTTGTTATCAAATTTTGAAAAGACGATCGTTATATTCTCTTCAACAAATCGAGGAAATTTTCCAACTTGAATTTATTTTCTTGAAATGTTAGGTTTAAAAGACGAAATGGAAATAAAAAATCTTTGTTAAATTGCGCCGTTTATTGATTTTTTATTCTAATTAAGACATCTTGAACATTCCTGTTCCTTTCGGGAAATTACAGAACATTTTAATTAGTTTACTTATGGGCAAAACAATTTTATAACGTTTCTATTTGATTTTTTGTTTACAATTAAATTAAGATTCCTACAAAGTAGCATCAGTACTAATGGTACTAGTAGTAGTAGTAGTAGTAGTAGTAGTAGTAGTAGTAGTAGTATTAGTAATAGTAGTAGTAAGTAAACTCATGTTACTTTTCCCTTAAAATATTATTTCATCTCTATAAAAGAGGGATTTTCTAATTCGTAATATTTAAATACAATATTTATTGATTTAAGTTTATATATATACATATATATATATATATATATATATATATATATATATATATATATATATATATATATATATATATATAGGAAAATGAAAAAGGAAAACCAAAAAATGGATGTTTTTTATGTGTACATCAACGTTTCGTCTTTATTTATAAGACTTCATCAGGATGATAATATAGAGAAAAAATGTCATGCAAGTACAGATACATGTAGGGTAGACATATTGGGAGGAAAAATAAAATGAAATAATGGCCACTACTGGGTGGACGTCCGTACTTGTTGGAGAATAAAATGAATGTTGAAGAAAATGAGTGGGGAAAAAATGGAAGGATGGAGTGAGCAAGGACTACTGTCGCGGGTGGTAAGAGAAAGAGGTAGGGGGATGAACAGGGGTAAAGTGGATGGCAGAGAGGGAGTGGAGGAAGAGGGGGGAGGGAGGTGTTTGACCAGATGGCTGCGGTCAAGAATGAAGAGGGAAAAGTAAGTTGGAATGTTTGTGTATGGGGGGGTGTATGAAGGGAAAGGAGGCTGGGTAGAGAGGGAGGGGGGCTGTGATTTTGGTGGATGGGCGAAAGTTATGGTCTTAGAGAGCGTTTTGAGAAAATGAGGGAATTTAAGAAGGGATATGGGAGAAAATAGTTGAGAAGGGGAGAGGGAGGATGTGTTGTGATAGGGTGTGAAATATTTGAAATATTTGGAAAATGATAGCAATGAGTGGGGGATTGGAGGGGTGGAGGAGGGCGGTGATTGAAAGGGTGGGTATGGAATATTTGAAATATTTGGAACATGAGAAAGTTTATTTGGACTGCAGTGTTAAAAATGTGAGGGAAAAACGGAAAAAGTAAAGAGAAAGTGAAGATTCAAGAAGAAAAAGGAAAGGTCTGAGTAAATGGAATAGTGTCATAAAGGTTAGAGATGAAAATAAAAGTTATCTATGATCAGGCAAGAGTTTTTGTTCTGTGAGGATGATCTTGCTTATTAAGGGTGATAGGTTAAAGAAACAATGTCGTTGCTTGATGGTGGTGGAGGCGGTGATGAGGGCAGTTTCCAATAATCTTCGCTGAGATTTGTTGTGGATGTATTTAGTGATTTTGGCTTGTTCAAATTTGAACGCATGACCATGTTCTAGTGCATGGGAGAAAAGTGTACTAAGAGGGGTGTTGTTTTTTATGTCCCTTTTGTGTTCATTTAATCGTTTCTTTAATTCACGTTGTGTTTCTCCCACGTAAAATTGATGGCAATCATTGCAAGGGACAGTATATTAGCCGGCATGGGATGTGGGTGTTTTTAGGAAATGTCTGGATGTGTTTAAAGTTTGTTTTATGGATTGAGATGTGGTTTGTACTGTTGGAATGCCTAGTTTGTTAAGCGTGTTGCATATGGATGTGTTATTGGAATGCGTGGGTAGAAGAAGGGGTCTGTCTATGAGAGAGGTGTTAGGAGTTTGATTTGTTTGTGTGGTGTTTCTGGAGAATATTTGGAAGGCTTTTTTCTTGGCATTTAATATAAAATGTGTGGGGTATTGCAATGTTTTTAGGGAATTAAAAATGTACTTTATTTCTTCATCTATGTGTAGGGGGCTACATATTCTAAGGGCGCGTAGGAAGAAGCCTATAATTATACCTGTTTTGATCTTGCTATGGTGGTGGGAGTAGAAATGTATGTAGTCATTTTTGTGAGTGTTTTTGCGGTGTACCTTAAATTCTAGTTTGTTGTTGGACTTAATTAGGAGAGTATCAAGGAAGGGAATAGAGCCGTTTATTTAAGTCTCATGGGTGAATTTTATGGAGGGTTCTACTGTGTTGAGTTTATCTTTAACATGATTGATTTGTATGTCTGTGGGGAGGAAAATTAAAATATCATCTATATATCTAAAGTATTCGATGTTAAAGGGTAGTCTATATTTGAAAGGACCGGATTCTAAGAATTCTAAAAAGAGGCAGGCCAATACACCGCTAAGGGGGTACCCATGGGGAGTCCAAATTTTTGTTTGTAGAATACTTCGTTAAATTGGAAATATGTTATGTCAGTGATGAGTCTAATTATTTCTATAAAAGTGTTGGGGGGAAAAGGTAGGTCGGTTTTTGTTTTCTTTATATGTGTGTGAAGTAAGTTTAGGCATTTTTTAACAGGTACGTTAGTGTAGAGCGAAGTTACATCAAGGCTATGTATATTTTTATTTTCTACGTTGATGTTTTTTATTCTGCTAACAAGGTCGCCTGAATACCCTGCATACACCCCCATACACAAACATTCCAACTTACTTTTCCCCTTCATTCTTGACCGCAGCCATCTGGTCAAACACCTCCCTCCCCCCTCTTCCTCCACTCCCTCTCTGCCATCCACTTTACCCCTGTTCATATCCCTACCTCTTTCTCTTACCACCAGCCACAGTAGTCCTTGCTCACCCCATCCTTCCATTTTTTCCCCACTCATTTTCTTCAACATTCATTTTATTCTCCAACAAGTACGGACGTCCACCCAGTAGTGGCCATTATTTCATTTTATTTTTCCTCCCAATATGTCTACCCTACATGTATCTGTACTTGCATGACATTTTTTCTCTATATTATCATCCTGATGAAGTCTTATAAATAAAGACGAAACGTTGATGTACACATAAAAAACATCCATTTTTTGGTTTTCCTTTTTCATTTACCCATCACGTCGGATTACCTTCATCCTTCTCTTCCCATATATATATATATATATATATATATATATATTGTGACCCTGTTTAAAGGGACCGAAATGAAGACACAAACACGGTATAAAGTAAACGCAAGTGTATTAAGAAAATAGAGTACAGAAGGAATAATTATGCGCCTGGCAAGTAGAGTTCGAACTGTCTTACGGGATAAGTATTTATTTATACCTAAAACGTATAAAATGTGGCACAAGGCCGAAAAGGGGAATGGAAAAGGTCAAGTCTTAACTAACAAATTAAACTAATCTAATTTAGCTAGCTTCATTCGGGACCATGAATCACCAAAATACCGCATTCATACTATACATCCTTCTCCGATCACAAAAAGAATTTGCTCCATAAAAGTCCTACTTAAAACCCATATATGTAAAATATGCAACGGGGGGGGGGGGTATGGTAATAAAAAATTATGTACAAATATATATATATGAATATTTACAATGAAAACAATTTTGAAGTTAGTATAAAGACCCCCCATTACTAAACTGTGGCAGATACGCAGATTTGCCAGTCGAAATCGAAAATCGAAAAAAAAGAGGTTGATGCAGGCCCCAACGCTTTATTTAACAACACCACCTTCGAAAATATCGAAGGGTGACCTGCATCCTGACAAATCAAGCGCTCTGTCACCTAGGTGGGAGGGGATGGAGAGTTACGAACTAAATGGGGGCCGAAAGAAAAGGGAAGGGAGAAGGACGAAAATAAAAAGGGGTCATAATGAACTCATTCATACACTAGCTAAATTATGAACTTTAATTAACAGAACATGTCTCTAAACTAACTTATAATTGGGTCATAATCGATGTTCGTTTTTGTAACCCAATATCCTATACCTAAGGTACGTCTAAATACCACTCTAATCTAGCTCCTGTCACTCTACACAGTGGCGCACCTCTCACCCACCTTTCACCAACATCTGCCAGAGAGTCTCACCCTCTCGGCCCTAATGCGAGCTTTCATGTAATATTTGAAAATCGTAATAAGGTCGGGAGAAGTGAAGTTCCCAGCTCCGTAGACTGCATTCATGCGAGTTTTTCATATCGCGTCTCTCATAACGGCTAGTATGCGTAAGAACAAAAAACGTTTCAGCCGATCTGTTGTCGCAACCCAGTTGCTACATACATTGATAGGTTCCAGGTCAAAAGACGATACGTTAAGTATGCGAACCATGAGACCTGTAACAAGCCTAATCAGCGGCACAACGATGCGGCAATAAAAAAAGGCGTGACTCACGGTCTCGTCTGCATCGCCGCATCTTACACAAGTCGGTGAACTCACCAAGCAAGCTGAATGAAGCTTCGTACCGACCCAGAGAGCATTTCTTATCATCAGCCAGGTTAGCGTTGCCTCGTTATTATCAAATCACCGTAACCCGGGCGCCCAAGGCCACATTGAGCGTAGCTCCCCCCTCTCCAAAGCGAGCCCCTCAATCCTGTCATCTCGAACAGTCCCCCCTCACCATAACCCGATATAATGCCTTTCGGGACAACAGCAAGGTGTAAGAGAGGCTTTCTCTCACCCTTAAGAAGAACTTCAAAGCGTGTCTACATTCGCGAAAAAAGGAGCACTCGCCTCGGGCCAACCTGTGTGCCTCCCCCTCATCCAAGTGCACACTTTTAAAAGCCGGAAAGGCTTTACTTAGTGTCTTCCTTCCAGAAGCCACCGTTTCCCTCAGCCGAAGTGTATGACGTCGAATCTCGACGTTTGCATACCTAGACCGCCTTCAGAAAGATGGAGATAACAAATATCGCGACGGACCATAGGGGCTTTGCCAAGCCATAAAAACTTGAAAATAGCCCTCTGCATCTCAAGCAGTGTATCCGACGGGAGAGGAAGCACTGATAGTCGATATAGGATGATCGGATAAATGTGAGAGCAACACACCTCCGCTCTCCCCTTTAACGAATAATTTCTACGGATCCACAGACGAGCTGCGGCCCAAATCGCTTTCAATACTTTTGACCAATTTTTCTCCAGCTGCAGGATCAGGACCGAATCAGCCGCCGAGTAGCTTGCAAGGCCCGTCTGTCCAGCTAAAGGGTCCCTGCAGGAGTACACCTCTCCAGGCATCAATGCGCAAGCTAACAGACTTGTCGCAGTTAATTTTGGCCCCTGTTATCGTTTCATACATTCTGATTTCTCTGTCGACGACACTAATCTCGGCACTGCTCGTTACAAGCACAGTCAAGTCGTCGGCAAAGGCGGAATACTTTAACGTGGTGCAAGGACCTGGCAAAGTAATCCCATTAAGGACCGTATTAACTCTTAGCCTGTGAGGAAAGGCCTCCAACACAAGCACATAAAGCATCGGTGAAAGCGGACATCCCTGACGAAGTGATCTGGATAATCTGAAGGGCTCAAACCTCACACCATTCACCTCTACCCTCACACCGGGGTTCGCATACAAGAGGCGAATCCAAGAGTGAAACTGCGGACCGAAACCGGCCGCAGACAAAAATACCTCCAAATAACGATGGTCCACCCTATCGAATGCTTTGGGCTGATCTAAATTGATCAGCGCGGCTTCTGTGTCGACTTTATCTATGATCAGGCGTATCGAGTGCAAATTATCTTGAAGGGTCCGACCCTTTACAGCGCAAGTTTGTTCGGGGCTAATTAGACCAGCCAACACAAGCTGCAGTCGATTGGCTAAGATTTTGGCCAAAATCTTTAACTCAGTATTTAACATCGTTAAGGGCCTGAAATTATCTAACCCATCCCCACCATTTTTGCTTTTGCGTAACAACTTCACTATACCCAAGGTCAAGTACTCGGGAATAGTCCCATTCCTAAACCACGAGTTAAATACAACTGTCAGCAAGTGAACAAAAATGTGCGACATCCTCAAATACATCTCGTAAGGCAAACAATCAATACCGGGAGACTTGTTAGGCCAACCCGCCTTAAGGCTTCCTGAACTTCTTCCTCCGTTATGCAACCTTAGCACCTACCTGCTCCGATCGCCTCGAGACAAGAAAAGTCAGCTAAATAGGGGTCGAATTGTGCTAATGAAAAACCGGGATCCCTGGTAAAAAGATCCTGGAAATGAGAACGAAACGCCTCCAGAATACCTTCGTTTGTGGTAACGAGACGCCGATCCGGCAATGAGACACGTGCGATATGCTGATCAGAAGCTTGTCGACGTTCCTCTGCACGCAATTCAGCGGCCATACTTGTTGCTTCTTGAGGCATTCTCTTTAACCTAGCCCTAATCACTAAGGCTTAGTGCTGATGCATAGTTACAGACGCAAGCTTTGCCTTAATTATAGTAACTTTAGCACCTTCTCCCGCCTCCACCGCCCGATCTAATCTAGAATCTAGTGCCACTTTAGCTGCCCTAGTTTTTAGATTGAGTCATCGGCTAAAATCAGCAGTAAAGACCTAATTACCTTCTTAAGGTGAACCCACTTCCTATTCCCAATTATAGCCCCGTCAATTTCCGCTGTATGGTTTTTAATAGCTGTTCCTGGTAGCCCTTCACATCGAACAACGACGTGTTGAGCTTCCAGTAGCCAGTCAATCTAGGCTTAGGTCTATCTAAGTTTACTCGAACCCGAATACGCCTATGATCCGAGTAAATTATATTATCAAAACTTGGACATTCTAATAATTCTACGTCGACTCCTAATTAAAAACCGGTCAATATAACTCGAAAGTTGTACCGCACCGGGGCCGCGCCTAGCTGTCCAAGTCCATACACTATCACGGGGCTTTTCATTCCGGAATTTATTCATAAGATCAAACTTATCGACAAAGTCCCAAAATGCCTTATCATCCCGATCATTGTTAGATCCCCTACCCCGATTACGATCTATATCGGGATCCAGGACCGCGTTCCAGTCTCCCGCTAAGATGACCGTCCGAGTTGTACTCATGAACTGCTCGATCCGTCGAAAGAAAGGAGCAAACTCAGAATGGATATTGGGTGCATAAACCCAAATGAGTCGAAATGCCTTATCTTTTATGATAATATCCAAAACGCACAGCCTACCTTCCGGATCCATGAAACAAGGGTCACACGACACATCTAAATACTTATTTACTAGCCAGGAAACACCCCTTGAGTGAGAATCGAAGTGTGCTGAATAGATGTGAAAATACCTAGTCAGCGCACCCAAATAGTCACCTGGAATTAAGTGGGTCTTCTGCAAACATACATTCACTCCAAGGTGCTGAAGGTCTATAACAACTCGAAATTTACGAGAGTCGGCCCTCAGCCCATGTACATTTAAGCTTGCTAGATTGAGAGCCATTGAGAGTTCTTAGGGTTGGGTTCCAGAAACGAACATCGATGAAGTCAGGATGCCGACGGCTCTCCCAAAAGACTGTGTGCGCACTTGAATGCTGATTTGGCCGTGATGGGAGATGCCGCCAACATCCAGGGGGTAGGTTCATTTGGCTATACTATAAAGGTAGGAGTGCAAATAAACAATCTTTTCGCAAACATTTTAAGAAATCATTTTTAAGGATAGCCATTGGCTGAAATAATTTAAAAGTATCATTCGCCCCCCTTATCATTTTCCAGAGCCCATTAGCTTCTTCGGGTTTCCTGATTACAGTCAGGAGTCTGGCAGCGTTAGGAAAGTTTAAGAGGTCCTCAACGGACATGTTTCGCACGTCCCTAAACTCTAGAAGTTTTTTAAAGTCTGCAACTTTGTAGTTTTTCACTTCTTGCACTTCGTTTGTAACACATTGATTGCAGGGAGAAAAACAGTTTTTTTTATCATTTTCTCCAGGGAAGGGCTTCTTTGCCTTCTTTTAGATGGGGGTGGACGTTAAGGTGGAGGTGGCATGTCTTCTTGCATCGGGGAGTGGGAAGGAGTTGTGTTTCTGTTTTCGAGAGAGGGAGAGGCGGGAGCGAGCTGTTTTGTAGGGAATAGAGGGGGGAGTATTTTTGGGAATGTTTTGCGGGGTGACTAAAGGGGAAGGCTTGGGAGAGGAGACGGCTTTGCTTTTCTTTACTGGGCTTAGAGGTATTAATTTGTATTCCCTCTCTTTATAGGGAGCGGTGATCGGAGAGGGCATAACTTTCGGAGGAGAACGTGGCTTTGTTAGACTGGGAGTTTCAGAGGGTGACTTTGTTTTAGGGGAGGGCTGAGGGTTTGGTTTTGGAGAGGGCGATTTGGCGGGAGACTGAGAACTTCTATTTTGGGGGGATTTAGAGCTTTCTCTGGTACTTCTTTTTTCTTGTCAAGCTTATTCTTCAGGTCGCAAACTTCGGGGTATTTGTCTTTGCCGGAATCTTTTTATAATATTTCCTGCTCCCGCATTTCGTCCCGGGTTTGATAAGCAGGATTTTTTTCTGAGGTACCAAAATCCACTCGTTTTGCTCCCTGCCATCCAGTTTACTTAGGTCAGGGAGCACTGGGTAGTCATCGGTGTCAGTAGATTTTAAAGGGGGTGAATTAATGGGAATCCCCACTCTTTTCGTCATTTGTACCTCTAAGTGTTAGCCCACTCGTGTTTTTATAGTAGTGGGCTTTATTTGATGGCATTCAACGGTGAGGTGGCCGAATTCCTCACACGCCCAACAAACAGGTATTCGTCAAGCCACAATTACCGGTAGTTTTTCTTCGCATGCTACCATATAATATGGGATACTTTCAAACGCTTTCTTGTCAAATAGTACTTCGAATGTCCATATTCCTGGATGCTCATCCCAGGTTACAGATTTTATACCTCCATATTTAAGGAAAAAATGCCCCTAAATGTTCCGTCTACATGGAACGGAACGTTGAAAACTGACACAGCCGTTCGCCGTTTGCCCATATATTACATTCAGAGAATGTAGTCTTTTATTATGATCTCCTTTTGAGATAATTTTAAGCAAGCTTCTTCATTTGGAAACAAGGTATTCCACGTATTGTAGCATTTGCATCTTATAATCCTTAGAGGTTTATATCAAGCTGTTAAAAGTAATTTCGTAATCAGATCTGCAGACGATCTAATAACTTTTTTGTCTTCTTGTCAAAGATACATAATTATACTTTTTTAAAAATTTCCTCCAGTTTGGGAATATCTACAAGTAAACCTGTATCCGTCACTAGATGTAAGAACTGTTTCGCCTTTTGAATAAATTCACTGACATTTATTACAACTTTAGGAGGCTTACTTCATTCAGAACATCCAGGAGTCACCTCGACCGACCCTTTTTGCTCCTCGGTAATCTCTATAACGTAACAAAGTAACAACAAAAAATCAACAGTGGTAAAGAAAAAAAGCTTCACCACGAAAACGTCAGTCCAATAACAACAACAATAACAATAACGGCAGCGATAACAACAGCAACAAGGAATTCAACAATAGTAACAAATGGTAACAAGGCAACAATATACTTAACAGTCGATCTTTGAAGGAGAATAACACAAGAAAAGCAATCCGAGGATTAGGTTATCTTACTCGATACCGGCGAGAGTTAATTGCCGTTGGCATTTATTGAACAAAGAGGAAGAGTCCATGTTGTACATAGGTAAGTCACCATTACAATATTATTATTTGCGAAAGGCGTACTTCCACGGAATTTGCAGAAAAAAAAAACCACTTAAACTTTAGAGGTCCCCAGATACCTGGAAATATTCTACTCTACCTTTGAAATTATCCCCGACTGTAACAACATGTAAAAAATTAAATGTAATATGAAAAAGCATCTTGCACCATTAATGACTACTTAGGATTCCCCTCTATAAATCTGTCCTAATCACAGTAGCCATTACTTCTGAGTGGCAATATGCTATTTAGTGGTTAATAAAATAAATTTAAAAAAAAACGCGTGTATGATTTCATAATTAATGAAGTGCATTCTATTAAATTCAATTCAACTAATTATTAACATTCCAAACATGTTTCAACATGTTGTGCAGGATGTTGCTGTTGCCTCTGTAAGTAAATTATGAATTGATTTCTCTGTTTTTTGTCCAGAGGATTTTTTCACCGTCATTTATATAGTTATTTCACTTTTTCACAGGAAAATAATTGCCGTACGCTGTCGCCAAATCTGTTTTAGACGAATTCAACTTTTTGCAGAAATTAACTTCAAAAATAAAAAAATGAAAAAAGTAAAATAATCGAATGAAGGTTCGATAAATATTATGAAAGTGCAATTTCTTTCTAAACGCTTTTTTTGGTGATATCGAGCATGGGTCATCGGTTTTTTTTAGTCTTTAATAGATTAAATAATCTGAAGTATTTATATTAAATATGAAAAAACAATATATATATATATAAATATATATATATATATATATATATGATTCATGTATGCATATTTTTGCATTTTAATTACACAGAACCTTATAAATTTTCTATCAATATGAATCATGTTATTGATCTTTATTTTTTGTTATTCTTATATGTTTAGAAATAACTTTTCGACTTGTTAAGAGTCGCTCTTATGGAAACTTCAAGATATATAACTCTATATTATGTGTCAAGATAACGTTGTATAAATTATTTGGATTTTTCGAAAGGTGAATAATGGCATTGTTACTGGAATAACACTTTCTATTGTCTATTTCTATATGTTCTGGTGTTTATATGTTCGGACATAACTTTAATTGAGCTTTTACCTTGAATCTTTTATTATCAATAATATATATCTATGTATATATATATATATATATATATACATATATATACATATATATATATATAAATATATATTTATATATATAAATATATATTTATATATGTATATATATATATTTATATATATATATATATATATATATATATATATATATGTCTATGTATATATCATTCTCAATAATAAAAATATATACTCTAATTTTGAACAGCTTGTGCCCGTAATACATATGCCACTACGGCTTTATAACTGTATTGAACCAACTTTATTTCACTTCATCTAGGATAATTAAATAATAAAAGAAACCTTCGAAATTAAATCAAAGAGGTCGTATTGCATTAGATGGAGAAGAATACCAAATTTACTATAACAAGTTTTGCCTTTGTTGCAGGTGTAGTGCGTCAGCCAACCTACGAAGCTTTTTTCGACAGATCCTTAAAAGCAATTAAAACGAATGTAGAAGAACTAAAATGCGTTTTAAATGATTGTCTACTTAAAAAATACTTAATATTTAACGGTTATCATGACACTCATGCAGTTTAGTAAACAGCGGCAGATAATCCACAGGAAGGAACGATCAGTAGATTACAACATTTTAATAAATAAATTTATTTAATAATTTTTTTTTCAAAAGTAAAACATTGTAATAAAATAAAGTTTATTTTCTAATAAAGTTATATTTGGCCCCCCAAAATTGTAAAATATAGTTTATGAAATTGACAGTGGTGTTTTTTTATATAAATAAAAATGTTATAAAACGAACATAATAATAATAAAAAAAATATTTTATTACACTGGTTTGGCCAAAAGGTTACTTTATTGAAAATAAACTTTATTCTATTAGAATGTTTTTTTCTTTAAGAAACTATACTTTATTAAATAAACTAGCAGGACCCGTGTCCCGGCGTTGCCCGGGGAAATATAACAGCCTGATTTTAATTTTTAAGTTAAATAAATAGATTCAGAAAATAAATCATTTCACTGGAAGTAATTTAAGTAATTAAAATAGGATTGATGTTTTACCTTCTGGTGCAAATATGTATAGACATTGTGGAGAGCCTACCCTTGAACATCCTACATAAAACTGCCCATGGCTAAAGCAAGGTGAAGTCAAGTTTAGACCAACCACTGCCAATGATTGTCCTTGTGACTTGTTAATTGTCATGGCAAAACACAATTTAACTGGGAACTGAAGCCTTTTAAATTCTATTGCAGAATCCGGCGGAATAATAGGTATAAATTTGTGTGTTGGCATACCAAGCAATTCTAATGAATTTAAAAATTCTGTAGGGTATTGTACAGCCTGGTCGTCATCGAGAGTAGAATCCACAGAAGTGAAAGTTTGTTCATCACCTGGAATTTCATCAAGCAGTTGTTGATTGATGACATGTACCATGTCATTTTTAGTAGCTAGAATTGCTCTCTCCGTTAGCCATTCAGCATGCACATAGTTTTCGGCTATATTTGGATAAACTTTGCTACTAAGTTCTGTGAGTGATGAAACAATTGAGCCAATACCTGGAGTAATAACAAACGTGCCATTGTTGGTTGTTGCAAGCTTGCCATCACCTATTTTTAGGAGTAGGGAGGCACACTCACTAGCCATTGGGTCACTATTGAGATGTACACGCATGTTTGTAAATAACGTTACAGCCTTAATGTACTTCCACAAATATGACAAATTAATGCAAGCATTAAGCTCGTCAGCGGGACTTCCACGTGGAACAATAGGAAGCGTTTGTCGGAAGTCACCTGATAATAAAAGTGGTATGCCACCCATAACAACATAACGTTTCTTGAGATCACGCAATGTTATATCTAGAGCCTCGAACGCTTGTTTATGTGCCATTGTACATTCATCCCATACGATCAAGGAACAATTCTGTAAAACTTTAGCTGGATGTGATCCTCTTTCTATTTGACAAATTGGATCAGCATCTTTTGTTAAGGATAATGGCAACTTAAATGTGGAGTGAGCTGTCCTACCACCAGGAAGAAGAGTGGTTGCAATGCCCGATGATGCCACTGCCACAGCTATTTTGCCTTCTGACCTAACTTTAGCAAGAATTAACTTGGTAACAAATGTCTTTCCTGTACCTCCGGGTGCATCAAGGAATATCAGGCCACCTTGCTGATCTTCTACAGTATTAAGTATAGTACGAAAAATATGAATTTGCCCATTATTTAGTTGTGCGATACCATCTCGAACAATTGATGCTTGCTCATGAGTGTGATAACTAATTTAACGCGTCCATGCAGTAATGACCGGATGTGTATTAGATCGATTAGGTGAGGTAAGACCCAATTTTGTCAGTGTTTTACCATTCATCCTATAAGTCATAGCTTCTATATGTACTAAAGCCATATTGAAGATGTCGTCTGAAAGTGTTATATCAACTTCAGGCTGTTGATTGCGTTTCCTAAGAAGGAAATCGTCAGTAAAAGCTTCTTTGTGTGCATCCCAAAGTCGTTTTGATGAGACAATGCACATGATCGCAAACAAATGTCTCAAATTGTTTGCAGAATCAGATATAGATGCTTCCTGTAGTGTAGCATCCCAATTGTTATCATCTTCAAGTAGTCCAGGTGCACTACATGCATCCCTGAATGTAGTCATAACTTGACCATTGATCATTTTTAGGTCATTAAAGCTCTGTGTACCTCTAACATAGAAGCAGTCTCAAACAGAAGCAGTGAAATTGATTTGGATGCACGGTGCATACCCTGCCCAAAACTTCTGTTTTTTTAACGCACGGATAGCCTGGAAAGGCTTACCCTGTAATCGTTGCTTGTGCAACTCTATCTGCTGCAGTACTTTCAGTAAAGTATATCCGCTGTCCATTTTCTAGATGAACTGATAGGTGAATAACTGGGGGATGATATACATGTATGTGAACGTTAATTTTTCTCCAAATGGTTTCATTGGTTGATATGTAACGTCCCATTTCGTATCTCTTAACTTCATCATGATCATTACTTTCAATTGTGAAGGTATCTTGATCACTACCTTTATTTACATATTTACAAATGTATTTTATTGATTTCATGCTGTTGCAAGATTCAACATTGATATGTGCATCAAAAATCTTACAGAGCAGTTTATTATGTAGTACAACGCATCGGTTGTCTACAGGAACTGTTATGTTGCCAGGTAGGGTAACTGTCGTCTCAAAACCTACAGCTAAAGGAGATAGTCGTCGATATTGTGGGTAGCCATTTGTATCCGATTGAGTTTCACGCAAGAAGTGTCTGGGATATCTCTTACTGTAGTGTCCATCTTTGAGACAGAGTGAACATCTGTTTATGTTTCCACATGGTCTATGAATTATATGGTGCCTAATGATATCATGTAAAAGCGGATCTGCCACTGGATCCGGAATTTCCACACTGATAACTGAATCTATGTCAGAGGATCTCAATTTTTGTGCACCTCCATTATGCTCCATCGCCATCTGAAATTGTTGGATATACACATTTTCTCTGTGAAGCATGCTTTGCAATGCTAGAACAATATCTACTTTAGTGTTTGAGAAAGAGTTATATCTAATCGGCCATACATTTGCTCGCCAGAAGGTGAATCGTAACATAAAACGGGCAGCACTTTTCACGGCCACCATCGTCCGCCACCAGGCATTTGGCTCATGTGACTCAATCGCAGTCATTTAAAAATAGAGAATAGTCTTTATTATTATAAATAATCATATAATAGGCAATTCCCCCTCCCCTCCCAATACATGATTTTGTTTATTTCGGTTTAGTTTTATTTGTTTTACTTTTCGAAATAGTAGAAGTAACGTTGATGGATTTTCCGCACATTCCTGAGTTTGCTGTCGATTTAAATATATTGTACAAATCGGTGTTTTATGCCCCCCTCCCTCGAATACAATATTTTTCTTTTCGGTTTATTTATATTTTGTTACTTTTCAAAACAGATCCACCACATCAACCTATCAATCCCGCCACACCCCGCTGCTAGGCATTTGACTCATGTCACTCAATCGCAGTCAATTAAAAAAATAGCGAATAGTCTTCCTTATTAAAAATAATCATATAATCGTCATTTTATTTCCCCCCGACCATCCGAATACAATTTGTAATGCTCTGCAGGATACATTAATTATGTGTGTGTCTCAGTGGTGCTCATTTTCCATTTTTCTTTTCAGCCAACGAAAATGGAATTTCTATACAAAGATAATGTGGGGTGGGGTGATTTTAATGGGGCTCTGTAGGCCTATTTAATAAATCACTGAGATTTCAATTCTCCCCCCCCCCAACATTGGATTAAAAAAAATGTAAATTTTCTCAAAGTATTTAACGTTGAGAGAACTTTTCACAAGGAAGCAATTGTTAGTGTAATTTATTTATTAATAATTTATAAAAATAATAATATTTATTTTTATTGTATGAAATAAACTGTATCAAAATAGTGAACAGTTATTTTGAAAATAAAAAGTTATCATTTAAATGAATAGCCATTAAAAGAATGGGAAAAATACGTGCGAAGGAAGAAGTAGGTAATGTCATTTGGCTAATCTATAACCTTTTTTTTTCCGAACGTATTACGTTGAGTCAAATTCTGTAAAAGTAAAGTTTTTTGTTTTTCTTTTAGTAAGTAAAAACGTAATTGTTTTATCTTATTTTTTATAGTTGGAAGTTTTCATGTTTGTTATTATGTAATCGCTGTCCTTTAAGTGTAATAATGAGAAAAACGTAAAGGAAAAATGTATCTTTTCGGTTTGTTTATGTTTGTTTTATTTTATCAAAGTATTTAACGGTTAGGGAAGTTTTCCCAAAGAAGCAATTGTTATTGTATTTTAGTTAGTAATAATTTATAAAAATATTATTTGTTTTTTTTTTATTGTACGAATTAAAAAGTCAAAATAGTCAACAGTTATTTTTGGAAATGAACAGTTATCATTTAAATGAATAGACATTAAAAGAATGGGAAGAATCCGTGCGAAGCAAGAATTTGGGAATGTAATTCGGTTATTCTGTAACCGTGTTTTTTTTCTTAACGTAATCCGTTGTTTTGTTTTTTTCGTAAAGTATTACGTGGGTCAAAATCGGTAGAAGTAAATTTATTTGTTTTGTTTTAGTATGGAAAACGTAATTTTTTTATATTATTTTTTAGAGATGAAATGTAATATATTTGTTATTATGTAATTGGTGTCGGTTATGTAAACTAATGTGAAAAACGTAAAGAATAAATGTATGTAATCGGTTTGTTTATGTTTTGTTTATTTTCTCTAAGTATTTAACGGTGAGGGAAGTTATCCCAAAAAAGCAATTGTTATTGTATTTTATTTAATAATAATTTATAAAAGTAATAATTGTTTATTTATTGTAGGAATTACAAATTTCTCAGAATAGTGAACAGTTATTTTTTAAATGTTAAGGTATAGTGTAAATGAATAGCCATTAAAAGAATGGGGGAAATCCGTGTGGAGTAAGAATTAGGGAATGTTAATCGGTTAATCTGTAACAGTTTGTTTTTTTCTTAACGTATTCCGTTGGTTCAAATTGTGTAGAAGTTTTTTTTTTAAAGTATGTAAATCGTAATGTTGTTTATGGTAGATGTTTAATGTAAATAGCAGAACAGGAACGGCGTGTTACCTGAAGTAGTCGTAGGTAGGTAAGGGAAATCGGCATAACTGTTTAATAGTAGTCAATGTGGCAGGCGTTTCGTGAACTGTATACGCTGTTCGAGGCTGAGAGTATGAGATTGCGTAATAGTATTTAACGGAAGTGACGTAGGCACATGTATTGAAGGGAACGTCTGTTATATTTTCTGTGCAATGTATGCTACTGTGTTGTAATGTGAAGACGGACGTAACATAAATAATAAGGGTGTAAAATGTGTAAAGTATCCTTTGTGTAGTTGTGTCCAGTGTAGACTGGTAGCGTGGGAGGAGTAAAATGTTAGAGAGAAATGTTCTTGCTACTACCTCTATGGTGTCTGTTTTGGGGAGAGTGACTGGTGGAGGAACGAAAGTAGTAATTTGCCCGTAGTGGATGTAAGAGTGTAGAGTTTGCTAAGAACACGCTCGAGCGAATAAGCTTGATGTTGTAGTGATTGTAGTAACCTATTGAGTTCAAGTTTATGTTCCTATTCGACGCGAAGGTACAGGGGAAAAAACGTCTTTACTTTATATATAAGATAAATTATTGAACTGTTTGAATCTATTAATCGTTACTTCCTGAAGATTATCTTCCGCTGTTTACAAAACTGCACAAGTGTCGTTATCATCTGATTTTAATTTTTAACAAAAACAAATTTTCTTAGTAAAAATTAGAAATCTAATTAAGAAAAAGCATAACCTATATATTATAATGTTATATCGCATGATTTATTTCGGCTACTAATATCAATGTCAAATATTTTCGGTAACATATTAACTGAACGAATTCATTATTTACCTACATAATCGTCATAGAGTTGTATTACATCTGAAAATGACGCATTAATAAAATGAAGCAATTTCTTTAAAAGGGACACGAATTACGAATTGTCTTCCCATATAGTTGTTCTGGATGATAATGTACATTCATATCATTTTATGATCCCACAAATGTTTCAAGTATGATTTAAAACGCTGAATCATGAAATTTGAAATGTGGATGCCAAAACTAGCAAACACTTCCTGTGTAGTGTGATTAGTAGTGTAAAGAGTCCTAGAGTTGCAAAAAAATATCTGTTATAAAACCGAGACAGCAAAGATCTTTCAGACAATTCGAATGACACTGTAATTTCTTCGCGTTCTCTGATAAAGCCAACAAGACAATTCCCGATGGAGTCAGCACATATTATGACTCATACACGCTGTTGGCGGTAGGGATTATTTAATCTCCGAAATAACCTAATCATTTGCCAAATCGTCAGGTGACTTAAAGGTTGTCGGGTCTCATTAGTGAAAAGACTGCCACTTATTTCAATTTTTGAATAGTCACTTAATCATTCTATCCTAAAAACGTTCGTATGTTGGCCTAACGGTTCTATTTTCAATAGAGCTGCTCGAACGCTCTCGTCTCCAGGATGGCATTCTATTGAGCTTACAACAAATATTCATCATATTACTAATAGTGACAGTATTAGGAATTATAGCATCTGATTGTTTCCTCCTACTTCTTATAATTATATATATATATATATATATATATATATATATATATATATATATATATATATATATATATAATCAGTTTTTCGTGAAATATTAATAAATCGTTTTGAGATTCGTTTTCTCTTCTCGTATATTTCTGTTAACCCTTTCACTTTCCGGCAACTACATCGCATTGCTACAGCCTCGGACTACTAACCTGCACTTATATTTACCAGCAATGCTTCAAGCAAACTACAATCTCCTTATATATATATATATATATATATATATATATATATATATATATATATATATATATATACTTGCCCATTGCCCAGAATTTCACCTTAAACTCCACTCTGGACTTGACAACACCCTACCTAAATCCCCATTGCGAACTGAAGCCACACTTGAGAACCTGGTCATCACCTAGTCTCAAGTGAGAGACAGCATAAAAAACTTCGACACCTCCAAAGCTTGTGGACCTGATCTTATACCAGTAATAGTAATAAAGAAATGCTCTGCTGAGCTTGCCCTTGTTCTCTCTAAACTATACAACAAACGCCTTACTGAATATTGCTTCCCTGATAGCTGGATAATTGCTTCTGTGGTACCAGGCATTCAAAAATTCTCGAGATAAAACTGATCCTCTAAACTTCCACCCAATGAGTCTACTCCCGATTTTTGCTAAAACTCTTGAATCATTAATCAATCTAACGATAGTCATGCACTTACTTGTTTCTAAACTTTTTTCTGATCATCAATACAGATTCAGACAAGCACGATCTACTGCAGATATCCTAACGGTCATCTCTGAACGCATACAACATATACACTGAACGGATATATCATACACTGGACAAGGTAGGTAAAGCTAAGGCGGTAGCGTTTGATATATCCAAGGCCATAGACAAGGTCTGGCATGAAGGGCTTCTCATAAAACTGCACTCATATGAAATTACTGGGCACATATTTAATATAATTTAATCTTTCCTAACAAAACAAAAGATCCAGGTCGCACTCGATGGCGGTTCTTCTAAGCAACATGGCATAAATGCTGGTGACCTCATGGATCTATTATTCATGATTTTCATAAATGACCTCCCTGATGCTACTGCGACGGAGATAGGAATTCATGCTGACGGCACCACGCTCTACTCTCGTCATCTGGGCAAAACCGACGTCCACATATCTGAGGCAATGGCTGAATCCTTAGAAAATGACCTACAGTCTGTAGTGGAATGGGGTCAAAAATGGAGGGTAATTTTAATGCCGCAAAGACAAAGCTTTTTTCCTTCAATAACTACAAGAAACCTCTTCAACCACCGATTGCCATA